>PVJX010014806.1:0-44020 GCA_004027295.1 Dolichotis patagonum | reverse complement strand
CAGAGTAGTTGTGCAGGGCCTAGATGTTTGAAAAGACAACTGCTAGTCATTTAAGAAAACGTGACTCCAGTGAGTATATTTGGGAGGAACATATGCGCATTGGTGACGATAGTGATGATGACTGAGATACGTAGAAAGAGCTGGCTCAGAACGAGAAAACATTGTAGGATAGTTTTAGCTGGATTATTTCACTTTCATATAGCTTTTCTAATGAATGTTCTCAAAACTTAAAAAAACCTAAGCCTAAAAACTCTACTATAATATTTATAAACTGAACAGATGGTAAAATATTGACTATTGGAAGCATGTCTCCACAGTTGTACATAAAATAATGATTTTTACAATGTACAGTACATTACATGATATTTCTTTCTTATCATAATCTTGTCGATGTGACTAACTTCACTAAACACTAAAGAAAACTATCTTACTTGACAATAAAAATCCAGTTTTTCAGCTTAATTTAGGTAAACCTGAAGCCAGGATTTTATAATACCACTAAGGAATTGGTTGTCTGTGTCTATACCTTGCCTTCCATATTATGAGCTTCATCTTCAGATTAATTCTTCATGTCATAATGACTCCCAGAAGCTACTGGGATTATATCCTTCTTTTTCCATATCCACCAGGGTAATGTTCAAATTTCCCCAAGGAATCCAAAACAACATATAAGTCTGATTGAGTTGTCATATTTTCTACCTTGGGTTCCCCAAAGTAAGAGACAACTCTTGAACAAGAAAGGGACTGGAGAGGCTGGGGATTTAGCTCAGTGTCATAAGCACCTGCCTGGCAAGCACCAGGCTGTGAGTTCAGTCCCTGGAACAAAAAAAAAAAAAAAAAAAAAAGGGACAGGAAAAGCATAGTGTGAAGGTAACTACAAGTAACCAGAATATACATTCATATACCAAGTGCAGCAGATTTGTAATCCCCTGCACGTAATCAGCACTCCTACCACTGCTCTTGGGCAGATTTCCATTTGCCTACAACTGCATTTCTGTGCTAAAACAATTTTAGTGTTCAAAACTCAATTCCCCATCAATGAAACAGGCTATAAGTGGTAAAGCTGAGTGCTCCCAGTGAGAGTAAATAAATACTCCAGCACATATAACTCCTTTGCTCTTTGCACAATACAATTCTAGTATGTATGTATGATTCTTGTTTCTAGAGAAGGATTAAATGCCAATAACCTGCAATGATAGATTTTGATAATATATCTTTTTATTGATATCTTTTCTCCTCTGTTTCACTTCTGCTGTCTTCTGATATTTTCTTCTCCCAAAGACAGCCTTGGTACTTGTACTCTTGGATCAGAATCTACCTCTTGGGAAACCAAAACTCAAACACTGATATTAAAATTTCACCTTCCGCTCCCCATTTTAATGGTATTTATTTTGCAAGATATCTCTGGAACTCACTTTCCTCTTGACTATAATGGAGATAATAATGTCTCGTCCACTTTCTTTGACAGGACTATTATGAAGAACAAATTGAGATAATGCATGTTAAAATGTTTTCTAAGTTATGGTATAAATAAACATTGACATCATTATGATTACCATATACTTTAGAAAAGTCAAAGCCCTCAATTATTGGCAAGTAAACAGTAAAATATACTCATCTGTCTCAGGATCTGAGGCAATGCCCTCTGCCCTCCTGTGAAATCAAAAGGACAAAAATTATTAAAACATCAGAGGATTCATCACAAAAGGGATTACCCAAGGCATTCTTTTGTATAAGCTACAGATGCCTCTTTATTTGCTGTTAATACCAATGACCTCTGAGCAGAAAGGGAGCATAAAGTAAATAGGTTAAAAAAAAGTTAGAAAAGGGCAAAAGGAAGCCACCTGCTGGGTACTGCTTGCTCAAAGGCCACTGCAGCCTGAACTAACATCTGACTCAGGGGGCTGCTCCAAGAACATAACTTAGACACTCACCTGGGTGCAGAATGCTGATTCCCAGGAAACACTGAGACTAAATGGAAACAAATAGTCACCAATTTTCTGATTTGTAATTTTGCTCAATTTTGAAATTCTATATGCTTTACTTAGTTATATTTTTATTATTTAAAAATACCCATTACTGAATTTTGACATAAATGCAAGAAAGTTCATGAATCACAAGTATTTTTGCAAGGAATTGTGACAATGTGATTACATTAGTAATCATTGTACAAATTAAGAAACAGTATTTTAGGTACCTTTTATAGTTTCTCCTACTTAATATCTCACTCTCTTCTATAAAAGTTACCTCTACGTAGATTTCACTGCCAGATATTAATTTTTCCTGATGTTGAATTTCATACAAACAGAATCATACCGAACATTCTGACTGGCTTCTTTCACTACAATTTTGGTTGTGAGACTAACTTTTTTCCTTTCATTTCTGTGAATATTGTATTGTGTAATTTTACTATTAACTACTTATTATACAGTTGATAAACATTTGAGTTGCTTCTTGTCTTTGGCTATGATTATTAAATCTGTAATGTCATTTTCATAAAATGTCTTTTGATAGGTACACAGATTCCTTTCTTTAGACACACATTGAAATTTTTTGGCCATAGATTTGATGTATTACTATGTTTGACGTTTATCAAAAAATTACACTTTTTTCAAAGTAATTGTATTATTTACAAACAAAAGTTTATAAGAATCCTTATTGTTTTATAGTCTAATAAGCACATTTTTTTGTTTTTTTAAAATTCCACACAATCTGGTATGTTCCATTAGCTTTTAAATTGCATTTCACTAATTTGCTAATGAGTTGAACATCTTTTAAAATATTTCTCTTGTGAAAAATAAAAAATAAAAAAATTTCTTTTGCAAAGTGCTTTTTTAAGTCTTATTTTATTTTCATTTTTTCCTTTGCTGTTGGCTCATCTCTCTCTTAATTACACATATAACATTATTTATTATATATGATAATACTTCTTTCTCTTAATTATAAATAATATAATATTTCATTGCATATATGGGAATATAAATTTATAATTTTAAGATTATCTAATCAATCTGAAAAATGTTGCCTACTATTAGGCCAAGAAAGCAGTTTTTAACACTTTGTCTTAAAAAGCTTTCTGCTTGAATTTTTACAATATTTTTAGACTCTACCTGTAACCAGTTCATGCACACTACTAGCAAATAAGATTCACTTTTTAAAAACAGTATGTAACCATTTGTCCAATGCTTCAAAATCTTCTTGAAATATTTCTTGAACCGAATTGCAATGAAATTCCCTGTTTACATTTGCTTAAAATTTTTTATCCTCAATTTTTAGAAGTTTTTGAGTCTTTATCTTCAACTTTTAAAATTTTTCTGGATTGACAGTTTTTTTTAAAGCAGTTCAAGATCTCCCGTCATTGTTTTCTAGTTTTCATAGTTTCTGCAAAGATGTCTGCTGTAATTCTTATTTTTAATTTTAATTAGCATATAATAATTATACATATTTATAAAACATAGTACAATACCTCAATATACAATGTGTAATGATCAAATCAAAGTAATTAATATCTGTTTATTACTTATTTATTTGCATACATGGAGTTCCTCTTGTCTAGCTCTTCCTAAAATATATAATAGGTTTTCTGTAAACTATAATTATTCCATGGTACTAATTTTATTTACTTAATATTTACTTGCCAATAGTAAAAACAAGAAAATCAGTTAATATGTCATTATCACAATCTATTGATTTTAGCATTCATTTGGAAGTTTACAAACCAAGACCACTAAAATATAAGGAAGGAAGGAAGGAAGGAAGGAAGGAAGGAAGGAAAGAAGGAAGGAAGGAAGGAACAAAGGAAGCAAGGAAGAGAATTTGTTCCCAGATTACTCAAAACTCTAACATAAAATGTTCACTAACTGTATTAGACTCTGCTTCCCAAATTATATTCATTCAAAGTACATAATAGAAATGAGTAGAAATGTACAATTTCCCTATCAGCTTAACGTAATGAATATTATTCATTATATAATATCAAAAGAATTCAAAAAGAATCTTAAAATGTGCCTAGAATTATGGGCAGCTATCTTAAGATGACAGGATATATTATGGTAGCCATCTTTGATTTCCTATTATCTTGCTCTCAAGTCCTGTATCACTTTCATTGTTTTGTTTTGATCAGTTGTATTCTGTTCTGTTTTGTTTGATTTTACTATATCTGGTCATATGATTTTATTATATCTGGTCATATTTTGAAGATAACAAGGCATTTTGATAGCCTTTTGGCATTTGATAGGCATTTTGAAGATAACAAGGCATTTTGATAGCCATTGTTAATTTCCTATTACCTGGTTTTGAAATCCTGTATCACTCACACTGTTCTGTCTTGATTGGCTTTATTCTGTTTTATTTTGCTTGGTTTTATTCTCTTTAAAATAAATAAATAAATAAAGTACCTAGTATTGTAAAGTCATAAGCACTGCCTTTGATTCTACCTACAATACCTTTTTGAAAAGATCTATATTAAGATTTATCTTCTTAAACAAAATAACAATGGCAACAATTATAAAACCAGCCTAGCATATTTTTATACAGATGTGTTAGAAATTTTTATTCATAGAGACATAAAACCATTTTTGTGTTATATATGCCTGGTGTACAACTTATAATTGCTTGACTTACAATTTTCAAACTTTTGAAATGTGAAAATGTTATAAAAAGTAGAAAACACACCTCAAGATTTGGATTTGGGTCTTTTCTCAGGCAGGTAATATGGCACGACACTCTCGTGTGACGCTGAGCCACAGCCCCTCTTATCTACAGAATCATAAGGGACAGCAATTGAAGCTTGGCAGCCTGGGTGGCTAAGCTGTGATACTCAGGAAGTTAGATGTTGACTGTGATTTTGATTTATGATGTTTTCAACTTATGGTGAACTTAACAAGAGGTAGTTCAGCCACAAATTGAGATGTATCTGTAATTATTTTTCATCTTTTGTGTCTTAAGTCTGTGGAATCCCTTATTCAAATAAAATTTAAGTGGAAGCTCATTGGATAAATTAATTTGAGGTTAAGAACTTCTGCTTAAAGTAAGAGTAGGGTCTGAAACCTCTGTTTGCTTCCTCAGTGAAGTGTGTGCTTTCTCATTCCCTAAGAATCTTATTCAAGTATAATATTCATGGGTTGTGAATGATACCTTTATCAATGATCAATTTATGAATCTATTACTTTTGAGTTACAATTTCACATCTGAAAAATACAAGCAATCTCAGTTAATCGTCGCCTAAGTAGGATGCCACTCATTCCCCTTCTGCCTATAGAAACATGCTGCTCCTTCCACCAAGAGCTAGACACTTTGTCTTATTGCCTCAAATGTAGGCTAGGCTGGACAGTTCCTTCTACCAAAGGATTGTAGAGGAAATGATTCTGAGCCAGTCCAAGTAATAAACTTTAAGAAGTGTGGTAGTCAGGAAGCCTTGCTGTCACAAGGCACAGGCCAGATGTATAGATGGAGAAAAGAACATATGGTGAGAGACCACATAAGGGACACTGAGGCACCAGGTATCTTAGTAGACCCCTCTTCATAGGCAGCCCAGCCTATGAATGAGTTGAAGCCAGGATGAGTGAGTGAGCATCGTATACACTGATGAGACAGACCTGAGCTCCTGACCTACTGAATAGTGAGACATGGCACATGGTAATACAGTATACTTGCCCTCTCAGCTTTGAGGAATTTCTTATGTTGCTGTTACAAAATAAACTTACCTCATCTCATTGCTCTTAGGATTAGATAGACAGCAATAGCAAAAATTACTTTTCGGAGGGGAACAGTTCAAGTTAATTCAGTTGCTGTGAGGGACTGCATTGTATCAGTGAGTCAGAGTTTGAAGGACCTCTCTCTTTGTGAAGTTAACATTCCAGAATAAGCAATATAGAAATAATATGGTTTTGTTTTGGTTTTTGGTACTGAGGATCGAACTCACAGCTTCATGCTTACCAGGCAAGTGCTTGAGCTGCTGAGCTAAATTCCTGGCCCTATTATAGAAATAATAGATAAAAAGTATACATAGAGAAACAAAGAGATAGACACAGACAAAGATAGAGAGAAAAAAACCAATTTTTGAGAATGTGATCAGCCCTGTGGGGGGAAAATAGAGCAAAGCAGATTGTTAAAATAGCATTGAAGGGGAAGGGAGATGATTCACGATTTTAAATAGGATGATCAAAGTAGGCTTTATCGAAAAGATTAACTGTAAGGAAAAGAACATGAAGGAAGAGGAAGCTATCCGTACTCATGTTACAGAGAACATTCCAGAGGAAGGACAGAGCCAGTGCACACACTGTAGGCATAGAACACAGTTAGAGTGTCCACGGCTCAGTAGAAAGGTCAGAGTGGCCAGAACATAAGGAACATAGTGGAGCACACTGAGTGACAAGGCTCGGGTGAGAAGGTCGTGGACCACTGTGAAGATTCAGTCTGTCTAGAACACTGTGAAAGAATTGTCCCATGTAAGGAAGGCACTCTCCTTTTCTTTCAGAACCTACAAAATGAAAATTCAGCAATAGTTGAAGTGCCTGGAATTATTTCTTTCCTAAAATTTACCACCTCCTGCAGTTATCTTACTCTGTTCATTTGTTTAAGCTGTGGATTCTGCTAATGTCACTAAAATGAAAGGTGTGAAAGCAATTATCCTTTTTTTATTTCCTCTCTGAACCTGCAAAACTAACCTGTTACAGGGTAGATGTTCAAGAAATATTTTTGATTAAATAAATTCATAAGTGAGAACAATTATGAATAAAAATAAAACACTATACTATGTCATAAATTATAAAATATGTATGTAGTTACCTTGTTTTAACTTTACAAAACTGTGAATTAACTAATATTACTATTCCATAGTACAGAAGTGGAGATAAAAGGAACAGACACAGGTGAACAGGGCTAATTTTGGGGAGTTTTCAGGTTTCTTAGCATACTGTGACTTTATAAAACACTGCATCATATTCATATTTTACCTTGATAGCCAAAGAAATTTCAAAATACATTCAAATAATTACATCTAAGATATATTTTAATGTAATGAAATTTGCTATGTTTCTTTTATGGACATATAACAAAGCCAATCTAAGAGCAATATGATATCCACTATTTGTCCTTGGAAATACATGCAAATGAGATTTTCTTGAACAACTGCAAACCTTTACATACTCCTTTTTTCCTTTTTCAGCTAAACTTTAAATTTCACATGCCTTATAAGATTTTACCTTTAAATAAATTTTATGTTTGAAAGGTTTGAATTGATCAAAGGTTTTTCTTTGAGAAAACTACTCATACGAGTTGAAATTTAAACACTTTATTTCTCATGAGAGTAAGGCTTCAGATTGAATTATCTTTATATTACTTATGAACATATAGTAATACTATATGTTAAAATAAAAGTGACATAGATATGTTAAAGCATTAATAAATCATGTGTTGCTCAGTTTTCCCAATGCTGGGCACCATAGCTGGCACTCACAATTTAAAGGAAGTAAAGTTTAGTTTATGTCAGGTTTTCAGGTGACTCAGTCCATGATCAGTGGTCTTCACCACAAAAATCTCAGAGAGGAAGGGAGATGGTGCCAAGCTGCTTGGTTCATGGAAGACAGAAAGGAGAGTAGAGTAACAGTCCTAGGGAGGAATCAGAAGGGACCACTTAGAGTACCTAACGCCATACCTAATGATCCTCCCAGACACATTTTTGAGCATGTTTTACTAATCTAATAGGCATTTCTAAATCTAATGAAGTCAACAAATAAGGATTGGAACTCACAAAGAATAAGTATAAATTTATGTTGTAGTTCTAATGGAGATGAAGGATTTTCTTTATGCATGTGGGGTAAATTTTATCCTAAAAAGCAAAGCATTAGTTTTATTCTTATTTGGATTTCTTTTAGATAAGAATGCTAAAAAACCATGTGTGTATGAAAAAATAGGTTCAAAGAAAGATTTACATTACTAGCAATGACTCTTAAATTCTTTGATTGCTCTTTCAGATTTCATAACAAACATTTCAGTGACTTATTGTCAAAAATTTTTGTGAGTAATCTGTAAGCCAATAACTCACTTACACAAGTCATAGAAAGCAGCATTAAGAAGCACCCAACCTGGGATGTTTGTTCTGTTTTTCTTACACTTACACACTCACTTTCTCAGTTCCCACATCTGTGTTTAGAAATGGTTCTCTGCTGCTCACACTGGAAGATTTTCCACCTGGGCAACAGAGCAGAGTAATATGAGGTATGAGTGAAAAGTATACAGGAAGTTCAATAGATATTGTGAAATGGAAAATAACTGTTTAAAAGGAAAAAAGAACTAGGAAGGGGGAAAAGAGAGCAAGAGGGAAAAGAAAAAACGGCAAGGTAGCTATCGTATTCGTGCTTCTTAGTTCATTGAAAAGGAAGGTTCATTCTAATACCAACTGGAGAATTTTTATACCCATACATTGTATTCTGTAAATACTTTGAAGATGACACTATGCAATGTGTTAACTCACTCTCCTATTATTTTGTTATGAAATTCTGTTTTACCATTTTTCAATAATTTTTTTTAAAGGAAGGTAAGCATTTTCAGGTACCACGCCTGAGGAGGTTAGTTTTAGATGAGAATTATATGAAAGTTGAAGATTTGGAATTCAATTCTTTAAAAATGTCTTCATACCCACTCATCTGTTGGAAATTCAGTGATCTCACTCTAGTTTGCAGACTGCTGCCTAAAAGGACTGACTACAGGTTTTACCAGTGCAGGAAGCTGACAAAAGAGGATAGCAACCAAAGCTACAGTCTAATGCCATGACCTCCAGAGGAATTGCTGCACAGCAAGGGTGCAAAGCGGCTGAAGCAGAAAATCCAGGGCAGGAGTTCTAACACTCTGGGCTGTGGAGGAAGGAGATGACAATAGAGAAGCCAGGGGTGGAGCAGGGTGAGGATCTTTAACCAGAGTTCACCGAGAAATGTTTTGTGAAGCCTCTAGTGTCATATGAGAAAAAGAAAACAGAAGGGAGTAATGTGAGGAAAATCATATTAGTCTAGATTCTAGCTTTAATATTTTGTTTGATTCTATTGTAGTAAAGAAAAAAAATCAAAGAAACAAAGAAATCAATATGAGGCAGTGCACAGAGCTATGCTGTCCAAGACTGTGGCTAATACTCACAGGCTATACAGTAGCCAGATTTCTGCTGCTGTGAGAAAATGCCTGACATAAACAATTTAAAAGATGAATGATTAATTTTGGCTCTCAATTTCAAAGGTTTCAGTCTGTGATCCATTGGTTCCATTGTTTCCGGGCCTGTGGTGAAATAAAATCACCACATGTAAAGCTAGCCTTCCCCCTCAGTTTTCTTCTGCACATGCCAAACAGCTCTGAGGACACTGTCATAGACACACCCAAGATTATGCTTTATAAGTCCCTAGGCAACCCTTAATATAGTCAAGCTGGTCTTGAAAATGAATGGCATCCCAAGTGGCTATTGAGAAATCTCTACGTGGCTAGTCAGAATTAAGATGCATTGAGTGTAGGAAGCACACAGTTGATCTCAAAGATTTAAAGTTCAAAAAGTGTGCAAAATATTTGACATTGATTGCATCTTAAAATAGCAATTTTAGAATATAATAGGTTAAATAAAACAATTAAAATTAACTTCACCTTTCTTTTGACTTTTTAAAAATGTGACTATTAGAAAACTTTAAATTAGACACATTGTTGAGATTTTTTTTCTTGGATATCATGGAATTAGAATTTCTTGTCTGTCTGAGGAAAATTTTGAATTAAAATAGTTTGAAAGTAACTTAAGAGTATGGTATAATAGACAATTTTAAAATAATATGGTTACTTTATAATATTTTAAGATGTAAATATATAAATAAAAGTTTAAGAAATAATAAATAAAGCATATTTAAAAGTGGAATATATTATGGTCTAAAATTTGAAATAATGCATAGTAGTAAGTTACTTAAAGTTTGCCATGAAAATATTAACAATCTATTTTTCTTTAATGATTGAGTTAGGAATGATTGTGTCTTTTTAATTTCATGTTTACATTTCATAAGTTTTTAAAAATAGTCATTCAATATTTTTATTAAATTTTAAAAATCATATTGAGAATATTCCCTATTATTTATTTCTCAACTAATGAAATTATGTGTAGAAGAAATGAGCACTGTAGATCTAATAAAAATATTTCTACTTTTTGGAGCATATAATATCTAAAATTATGTGACAGAATATAAATATTCTAAGAGTATCTTACAGTTTCTTTTCCTTACTAATATCAATGAGGACTTTTTGAACTATGCCATTGCCAATAAACTTCAAAGTAATGAGTCTCATTGACAACAAAGGCATTTTATTTCTTGAAAATATCAGAAAAGCCATGAACTTTAAAAACCAAGGTGTGAAATTTGAGTCCGTTCTGTCAGGCAGAGCTGAATAGAAGCGGAGAGGATGTTCTAGACCATCGCTGCCGCACGGTAACACAGATCACAGGTCCCCACCCCTGACCTTCTGTCTGAGTGCCTGCCCAACTCATACTGGCTCTGCTGGCCTGAAAAACTTTGAGACCTGTTTTCTAGGCAAGGAGAACCACAAATACATAATCAGTTCTAGGACAATGCCTCTCTCCCTTTCCCACCTTCACTCACTCCACAGCCAAACAATAGGAAAAGAATATCGGGTCATCTCTAAAGTTAATCAGGTACTCACAAGCCATTCTTTGGAGATTCTAGCTTGACCTTTAAAGGCTAGTAGAACAACAGATTACTCAATAACTGGCAGTTTCTTAGTCTCCAATAGGCCTTGCAGATCATAGTTTGACAGCCAGAGGGAGGAAAAAGATGAGATGCAGAGACAAAACTGTGCTCAATATAAATATGAATACAAATTCTTTTGTTTACTGGAGTATCTTTATGGGGGATGCAACAGCTAGAAAATCATCTTTCTGAGTTTTGACTTCATTATAAAAATGTGAACTAGTGTTTTTTATATGCAAGTGTATTTTGTCAATATGTTTGCAACTGTTTGTGTGTGTGACCTTTTATTCACTCAAAATTTGAAAAAAAGAAAGCCTAGCTGCAAATAAGGGTAATTGAGTTATCCTGAAAAAAATAGATTTAGTCAGGCTCTGCCTCGCCTGAATTATGCTGGGAATCTAACAGTGCCAAAGTCAGTTTGAACAGTTTGTCAGGAAACTCTAAGAAAATATTTTAGATTGAATAACAGATTTGAGGGTATTAACAATAGAAAAAGAAGGATGAAGGCCTGGGTGTCTCTAACAACCTTTGGGTAGGAGATAAGGTCATTATAATTATTAACCTTCAAGGTCAACCTCACTGGATTTAGAAGCTCAGGGTAGATTAATAAAGCGCCAGGGGTGTCTGACAGGTCACGGAGGCGTGACCTCGGGGGCGGTATTCAGTCCCTCCTTATTCTGCTTTGACCCCTTTTCCCTCTTCTGCTTCCTGGCCTCCATGAACCAAGCAGTTTTGTTCCTCCATGCCCTTCCACTATGATGTTTGTGCCTTGGAGCAACTATTCATGCCCTGAATCTCCAGAAATTCCTAACCATTCACTAAACTAGTACCTTTTCTTCTTTAAATCGTGAGTGTCAGGTGTTGAGTTTCAGCAACAGAAAACTTGAATCATAAAGTAAACCCCAAATAAAGAACAAGGTAAGACAGGCGCATGAATTTAAATATATTCTCCCTGAGGAGGTTTAATTTGAGGTCACTGTTCCCTTTGACTCTGAAAAATAACAACATTCACCTCACAGTTGTATGTTCGTTCCCTTACATTTAACCTGCTTCCATCTAATATATTTATATAACTTTCTTGGTCTTCTCAAAGGAAACAAAAAAATGGAACCGTAAGAATAAAAGGAGTCTCATCTTCAAACAAACAACTCTTTCCAGGATTTCCTTGAGCAGCCTCTGCACTTCTTTATCAGTATTACTAGGAATGCCGGGAAAAGAATTTTGCGTCCCAACCTGCTGGAAAGTAAGCATTTGCAAAGTGACGCAGTCTGCGGTGCAGGGACGGAAGGCGCGCACAACACGGAAGGTGCGGGCTGGGTGGATCCCACGAGTGAGTATGAAACTGTTCTCATATGCATGCATTTCCGTGTTATGTAAGAAGGTGGTGACTTAAAGTGGAGACAACAACTGGTACTGGGGGAAACTTTAATATAAATAAAATACATTGCTTACGCTCCTGCTCAGTTCCTTGGGAGAGACTTGTGAGTGTAAGGGAGTTTGCGATTTGATTTAGAGTTAACCTGCTTGTCACATGGCTCCACTTCAGTCAGGATCTGAAAATGGCACTTGAGTCCTTTTTGTGCCTCAGGTGAACAGATCCTCATCTGACTAAATGAGAAGGAACTTAGCATATCTGTTAGGAGTTTAGGATGTAGTTCGCAGGTCCAGCACATGCTTAGTGAGGGGGACACATCATGTTTAATTCCCAGGACACACACGTGCACGCGAGACTCAAGACCTGAGCACACCCATAAACTGACATCCCTCTGTTTATAGAATCTTTAATGGAAAAGTATTTCATTGTAATATCAAATCTCTATGATGTTCAGGATATTTTCATGAGCTGTTTTTTTTTTTTTTTTTACAAAAATTATTTCATCTCAAGATTAGCTTTTCACTCTATTGTCTTCTGGAAGCACTAAAAGCGTTCTTTGGGCACTTAAACATTTAATTTGTTTTATTTTACTTTATTTTATTCCATTACAATTTTTATTGTCATTGATGTCAGCACCTCACTGATGTCAAATGCCAGTCCTAGAATAGAATAAATTGTCCTGTGTATGGTACTTTGTTTCTTTGATTCTCTTCTATTACTTTTCTTATTTATAGCTCCAAAATTACCATTTTGTTCTAAGCACAGTTAATTTCTCATGCTGTTCATTCTTTGGTATTAACTTTTCTTGGTCTTTTGCTTTTCCATTTACAAATAGAATTTTTTTTAAATTTAGTAAAACAATAGAAATCATATTAGAGTTAAAGTGACCTATAGAGCAACTTGAGAAAAGGATCGTCTTCATAATATTGCCTTCCTGTAAGATGGTATCCTGTTTCATTAGTTAGAATTTCTATAATGTTTATCAACAAGATTTTCTAATTTTTCCAGAAAGTTATTAAATTTTTGTTAGGTTTATCTCTAAGTTCCATATATTTTATGCTACTTTCTATTAAATTTTCTAACTTAGCCCAAGTATACAAAAATAATTTTTTTTGTACTGGGTATTGAATTCATAACCTCACACTTGTCAGGCAGGCACTTATGCCACTGAGCTAAATCTGCAGCCTAATTGTTTTCTCTTAAGGGTTTTAATCCAGAAATGTTGCTAAATCTTTTTCTTAATCCTAACAATTTATTTATAGATTATTTTCCACCTCATATGATAAAATCACCTTGTTTGAGAATACCAGGTTTATTTTATTTTTTTTGGAAATCTTCATATTTTTAATTCTATTTTCTTAATAACTATAAAATTTCTGGTCAGCTCATTAGAAGCACAAATAATGAGCAAGCTTGTTTGAGTCTGATTTTAACTCTGTAAAATAGTGATTCCATAGTTAGTCTTAAATATGATCCTTATTCCTCAGGTTTTCTCATTCTTTCTTCCTGTTCTTTTTTATTTTCAAATAAATTATATATCAGAATGATATCCACTTCAAAGCTTTCACAACTTTTTTAGAAAGTGCAAAATAAAAGTAGTTTTTCTTTTTTTAAAAAAAATTTTACTTAAAGAGAAACAATTGGAGATACTCACTCTCTATCATATTGACTCTTGTTTTCTTCCAAATAGTTGTCCATATTGTCACATACAGGGAATTCACATGAAACAACATAGTATGGAATTGATCTAAATAAGATGAGGAAGACATTTCAGGTCTTCAAGACCAGACAATAGGGAAGCCAAGAATGGCTGTCATAGTGTCTCTCATTCTCATCAAAACAGCTGTCCATACCTTCATGTGTGTTGAACTTAAACAAAACAAAGCAAGCTAAACTCACTTTGAACAAAGAATGATAGTATTGCTGGATTTCACATCATGACATGATGGAATCAGCACTGGGTACTGTAGTGTCTCTTTTTCTTCAAAGTAGTTGTTCATTTCAACATGCGTTATATAGTTGGGTCTCATAAACTGTTCATAAGTTCTACACATGCATGAGTCTCTACATGTATATTTATCCTTTATGTATTAGAGGGAAAAACAAATAAGCAAGACAACACAAAACAATTCCTAGAAAAGCATGAAGCAAAAAGTCATATAAAAACCACAATACAAGGTGATCTACAATGGTTACCATGCTATCTCAGCAGTGTATAACAACATTAATAAAAACAAAGCATTGGAGACATTATAAGACTTCAAAAGCAGATAATAATCAAACCAGAGTGGGTATCTTAGTGAATCTTGTCATCTTCAGTGTGGTTGCCTATACTCTTAGACTTGATGCTATCAATCATAACAGATTTGAATAAAATCAGTCAATACAAAATAGCAATCTAACAAACCAGATTCAAATAAGATCAGTCATAATAAGACAGTATAAATTATACATGGCTTCAGATTAAGTTGATTGGAAATTAAGGAAGATTACCATAATATGTCTTCTTATTTTTGGGATAGCTGACCATGTCCTCAAGTCTAATGTAAGTAGACAAACTGGAACAGCATGTAATCCATCCAAGAAGAGTGTTGAGAATAATGTAGATTTTAAATCTTGTTACCCCATTAACAATATCCTCTGCCTTCCTTTTTTAAGACAATTCCTCCCCTTTCACTCCCATAGGGTGCACTGCTTATTTTGGGTCCCACTGCCTCCCTATATAGAGCATCTCAATGGACCCTATCTCCTGATCTACTCTGCCTGTGTTTCTCTCTGTTAGTATTTTGAGGCCATCTATACTAGAGATTATAGCCAATCTTCTCTGCCTTATTTCTGCTATTCTATTTTTCTGCCATTGGTTGTCTATTTTTCTCTTCCACTTCACTGTCTGTCCCATTCATTGAGGCCTCTCTGCCATTGTTCTTGAAATGTTCATATTCTTTCTCTCTCTCTCTCTCTAAAATGTCCTTCAGTACTTTTTGTAGGGTTGGATTGGTGGTCACAAATTCTCCCAGTTCCTCTTTGTCATGGAAGCATCTTGCTTCTCCATCAATTTCTAGAGAGAGTTTTGCAGAATACATCAATCTAGGCTGGAGGTTGTTCTCCTTCAGGGCTTGAATTACTGCACTCCAAGCTCTTCTTGACCTGATGGTCTGTGTCGAGAAGTCTGCCATGATTTTGATGGGTTTTCCTTTATAGGTGATCTGTTCCTTTTCTCTGATGGCTTTTATTATTTTGTTCTTATATTGAAATTCTGGGACCTTGATTATTATGTGTCTGTGTGTAGCTCTGTTTTGGTTGTAGGTGGCTGGAGTTCTGTATGCTTCATACATCTGCATATCATTTCTTTTTCTATGTTTAGGAAGTTTTCCTTAATAATTTCTGTGAATAGCCTTTGCAATTCCTCTGTTTTGACTCCTGCTTCTTCATTCACTTGCTTTATTCTTAAGCTATAGATCCTCTTGTTGTCCTCTAGCCTTTGTATGGTTACTGCCTGCTCCCTTGTTATTTTAAAGAGATCTTCCCTTTCAGGATCACAAATTGCAAGCCTGTGTTCAATTTTTGATAGTTTATCTTTGGTTTCTTTCAAGTAGTTTTGCCAACTTTCTATGGAGTCTTTAGTTTCCTGGTAATCTCTTTGAATCTGCTTCATGAATTCTAGGGTTTTTTTTTATATTCTTCGTGGAATATTTCTCTCCATTTTTGTTCCTCCATTCTTCTGTCTGTGTCTTCTTGAGAGGTGCCCAGCATTTCTTTTATTAATCTACTTATCTCTTGTTTAACTTGAATTAATGTTTCAGTTTTGATCTCATTTATGAGGTCCCGAAGATATCTCTTTATGTCTGCTGATGCTGTGTTTGATGTTGCATGTTTGCTGCCCTCAATCTCTTTTGTATTTGCCTCTCCTGGATCAATATTCTCAGGGTTGGGGGCTGGCAGTTTTTTCTTATTTCTCTGTCTTGTCATGTTTTTGGTTCCTTCCATACAAGTGTATAATGTAATTCCCAGCCCCCTTTCTTGTTGGTTAGGGTTCTTCTGAAGCATGCAGAAGCCCCTATGAACAGGGGCTTCTGCCCTCTGCAGTCCACTATCAGGGACTGAAGTGCAAGCAAGGGCAGTGTGCGCTGGCTCCTCCCCTCCAGGCCAGTCAACCTTTGCCGGCCTTCACTGTTGTCTGTATGTCCCATGCTCAGGGGATTAATTTGTGGCGACCCACTGGGTCCAGTCAAGGGGCGTGGCCCAGTCCAAGTAGATCCCACCAATACGCTCAGTGAGGAGAACAACCAACTGAAGCCACCTCCTTACAGAGTTAGGGCTGTACTGCCCAAATCCAACATGTTGTCTAGTTTGTTGCCCCTTTCCCGTGGGAGGATTTGCATCACTCACTGTGTGATGATGCCAGCCCCTGAGAACTGCTGGGCCCCCCGACCTCTGACCTCAGCGTGGCTGCAGCACGAATTCACGGTGCCTCTGGGTGGGTCACGTGCAGGGCCGGTTCTGGTGCCACTCTCAGGCTGCGCAAGCAGGTTGCATCGAGGCGGCTCGGGGCCACTCAAGCCAGTTGCATCAGTGTGGTTTGATCAGTCAGGTTGGTCTCAGGCAGGAATTCAGGCAGCTCGGTGAGAGCACCGTGCTTGATGATTTTAGCTTGTCTAGTGGTAGCACCAGGACTTCATATTCGAGCAGCTCCTTTCCATTCAGTTTTTTCCTAGGTTGAGAGAATCCATCTCCCTCTGTTTGTGTCTCTCCAGGGTGTTCTATTCTGGCATTTGAGCTGTCTCTCTCAGAGAGGATCCCTATCCTGCTACCCTCTGGTCTGCCATCTTTCCCTGAACTAAAAAAGGAGTTTTTTAACTTGAGGATCTATTACATAAGCAACTCAAGTAAGAATACAGCTACATAAAATCATCAGAAAGGAAACTTTTTAATCTTTCTCCTCCAGCATCTTTCATATAAATTATCCTGAAGATCATTCCATGATCCCAAAAGACTGTTGAGTTCACAGTCCTATAGCAACTGTTCTAGGAATAGGAATTCTGAAAGAAAGGGTAACAGTGAAGGAATGAGGTCAGATGCTATCAAGATTTCTCAGAGTCTCACAAAGCACTTGTCCTTACATTTCATGGACAAGCCGCTAAAGAAATGGGGGGCAGAGGCTTACAGGTCACAGTGACATTCCCCTAAAATTGAGATTATTAAACTAGGAAAGAGGGGAATAAGGGGCAGTAAGTAGGCTAGTAGCACTCTGCTTTCATCAGGTTAATGAATTTCAGTTTATTTCTACTTAGTTAATACTCTGTTTTTCTTAGTGTACTCAGATGACCACATTTTCCCCCTTTAACTTGTTAATATTAAGAATCATATTAACTGATTTTTCTAATTTAAATGTCCTTTGCAATCTGATGAACTCAAGTTGGGCAGGATATATTTTTTGCACATTATTGTGTTATTATCAGATGGAGTAGGGACTAGTGTTGTATTTCAGTTCTTGTAAGTCCTGATCAATGAATTGGTCAGGAAAACTGATGAACGTACAAGATTATAGTTTATTTTAGAGCAGACATAATAAGAAGAAAATAAAATGGAAAAAAGCATGAAGAAGTGCTCAAGTAGAAAAAAATGCTGTGAGAAATATATGTCCTGAAAGTACAATGGTCCACTGTAGGGATAAGGAGGCAGTGACCCCAGTGTTAATTGCTGCCCTTTTATGGGTTTGATCATTGATCATTGATCATGTGGTGTCACTTGATTACTTTCTGTACACTAGCTAATTGACATCAGGTGCTAGATGATTGATTTCAAGGGCCATTTCTGTGTATTCTTGTATCAGAAGATTGGTACTCAGTGCAGGGCTTGGTTTAATCCCATATTGGGCTCAAGTGATGCTGTTCTATGCCCAACTGGTAGGGTGTGCCCAACTGCTCTGCCATGTTGTCATATCTAGCCTCCTACTAAAAATGTAATTGATTTGCTAGATTTTAATGATTTTTTTGATATGCATTAATGGTTAAGATCAGTTTGCATTTTTTTTTCATTTTGGCTTTGTTGATTTGGTTGTCCCATTTACATATTCTCATAAAAGTAATTATGCAAGATTGAAGTTATTTGTAACTTGAAGATTTGATAGAATTTTCTGGAAAAATTAGTCTTGTCTTGGATTTTCCTTTGTAAGATTTATTAGTATTTTTACCTTTTTGAAATTATTGTAATTTTTATCTCTGACTCCTTTAAATTTAACATAAGGACTTCTTAAGTCATTTATTTTTGTAAAATATTATCAGTTATTTGCTTACAAAGACCAAGAAAAAACAAGGTTCATTTAAAAACCTGTGCATTTTGGCTCTTAGTCAATCTTTTCTCCCTACAGGAATATTAAATATATCATTAGGATCAGCTATTACTTGGTTCAAGGATCAAGCCTTTGATTGTGGCTTCAAGGTGGATGGTACACTCTACTTTAATTGACAGATGGTAAGTCTACCTTGAGGTCCCATGTCTAGAGTGCCTGAATCCAGGAGTTTAGTGAGCCTCAGAATTCCCTTCTTATCAGACAGACCTCAGTTCTCCCGTTGACTCTTGCCTTCTGTCCATCTATACTTCATGGTCCCAGGTAGAAACATTCACTGAGCTTTCAACCATTATGTAATCATATATTTTTTTTTCTTTCCATAATATGCTCTTTCCATCAAAAATTCCTCCATCCCTGCTCTTGGACAGTTTTTACCCTTTTCTATTCTTTAAAAAAAATTTCAGTCATGCACTAATTAATATATGTATATGAAAATATTTAATAAATCATTGTCTAGTACATAATAAAGACTCATTATGTTAGTGCATTATAGAATTTAAGTTCAAGTAACTTCCTAAGATCACAGTGTGTTTCTCTGAACAATTTGAAGAATATTTGAGCTGAAACTGCTTTTTTAATAAGACAATGCTTCCCAAACACATACAGAGCTGTTTGTTTTTCCTTTGGTCTCAATGTTTTTTTTTTCTTTTAATAAGTTTATATTTGAATCTAAAGCAAAACAAAATACATTGAGCAGTGGTGAATGATGAATGCTAAAAATAAGATTTACCTCATTCTTAGAGTCAGGCTAGAATTTCCTGTGGAGGCCAGATGCAGAAAGCCTGCAGAGAGAGCAGTGTGTCATAAAATCCACAGAATACACTAAAATGGTTATACACCACAAATGTATTTGGTAAACGCAGAGCCCACCCTGTTTCCTCTCTCCATCTGGCTTTCCACATATCCATCTCAGGATGTTACTGTGAGACTGCAATGATGAACTCTGGACTTCATAGAAAGAGGTCAGAAGAGGGGCAGCCAGACTACTTTAGTAATAGTCTCTCTCTTGTTTATAATATGCTTGTTTCTATTTTATGGAATTTGTCTGAGTCTGGTTTTGTTAAGAGTGACATGTTAATATCACAGGTACGTTCTTAGACCATGTTCCAGACCAGCAGTGCAGTTCCCGAGGTAGTTTCCAAAGTGTGGTTCCCAAGGTAGTTTCCAAAGTGTGGTTCACCACCACCAATATTGGGGACTATTTGAAATAAAAATATTTGCTTCCACCTCAGGCCTGAATCAGGAACTCTGATTGTCAAGCTTAGCTATCTAAACTCCACAATCCTTCAAGTGATTCTATACGTACTCAAGTTTGAGAATCAGAAACAAAAAACTGGTTGACCTGATCTCCTGTACTGGCTCTGCAATTTGTTTCCTCTGTGGCCTTGAGATTAACTTTATAACTTCTCAGACCCTGAGTCTTTCTCTGCAAACGATAAACAGAGGCAATGGGCTTTTTGCTAGGACATGGTATGTGGGCATACTTTGTAAACTGTGTATAAATGGTACCTATATGTTCCATTTTGCCTAAAATCATGGATATAAGTACTGCAGAAGTCATGTCAGAGGAGATCCTCTCATTGGAATGACTGTTGTGATTAAAAATTAAGATAAAGTTTGGGGTTGATTCCACGGGCAGACCGGATTAGACAAGCGACACGGTGGTAACCAGGTATTTGAGGGCAGTCCTGCCAATGTTCCACCGTCAGATTTCCTGCCCAGAAGTGAAAAATGGTTCTCCTGCCTTTTTTTACATTTAATTATATCCTTTTAACCAACATATTTTTTTTTCTGGTAGAAGGAAGCTGGGAGATGGCTGGTCTTTGTCTTTTAAAAAATGTCATAAATTTACAACTGAAAAAAGAGAAGCCTGATTGTTTAAACCCTAGGAAAGCATATTCTTTCTGTGCTGAAGAGAATACATTAGCATTTTTCTGAATCTAGATTGAAAAGGTACAAGCTCATTCTTTAGTTATTCAAAAAGGAAGCAATTTTTCAGTGACAATAAGGAGTGTTAAACATACCAGCTGACACTAAGAGTAATATGCATCTCACCCAGACAACATCAGGTTTCGAAATATCAATCAAATTGGTCTTGTTATTTCTATGCATTTCTTAAAAGTTATTTATATTAGTCATAAAATTATTGAAGTAGTTAAAATATAATGTGTTTATGAAATACGTTTGCTCAAAAATAATATTTTCAGAGTCATAAATGACAATGAACAAATGAATCTGAACTTATTTAATAATGCTAAAAACTATCTGCAAGAATTACTAGTGTCATTCTTTTCCTTCACAAGACATTTCTTACTGAAACTTATCTTGTACATACATAAAACACTTTCTCAAAACAATGAAAAATTTAATTTTGAATGTTGAAAATTAAACTATACTAACTTGTTCACTAATTAATTTATGGATGCCTCTTATGGTTCAAGGGGGACTAAAATAAGACTGAGAAGGATGTTGACGTGAGTGTTGTATGTTTTCTGTTTTATAGGACAGTGTCTTTCAAATGATAAGAGTGCTAGGCCTTTGTCTTTACCAAAGAAACTCTAGCATGAGAACATACAAATGAATGAGATCCTGGGACACTGTAACAAAGAGACACCCAATGAACTGGGTCTTCTGGGTATAATAGATGTGAGTGGAATCAACCATTAGGCTTGTAGCCTAGAGGAAATAAAAAGACAGCTGATTCCTTCCTGTCTGCCATAAACAATTTCTCCTCTGCAGTGTCCTTATGCCATGCTGCGCTGCCTTGGAACCAGCCAACAGTGGGCCAAAATCTCTACGAAGTGTGATCTAAAATAAATCTTTCCTCCTTTAACTTGTGGGTGTTGGGGTCCTCCTTTAATTTGTGGGAGTTGGGTATTTTGTCCCAGCAGTGAGAAAGTAACTAAGATCTTTTCTTGATCTTAGTTAGAAAGTTTCTAGTTTCTTGCCAGTGAGTATGATGGTAGTTGTAGTTTTTGCATGTTTTGTTTTGTTGTACATGTTCTTTATCAAATTGAGGCAGTTCCTTCTAATTCCTAGTTTATGGGGGAAAAAATATATATATCTTGAATGGGTGTTGAATTTTGCCAAAGCTTTTTTGGGTCCATATTGATATAGGATTTTCTTTTTAAGTCTATCAATATGGTAGACCATCAACACATTCATGAGTGCTGAACCAATCTTGTAGGCCTGGAATAAATTCTATTTAAAAATCATGGGGGATAATTATATTAATACATTATTAATTTTTATTTGATTATATATTGTAAGGCATTAATGGAGTTTTGACTTAGATACCTGGAGAATAGGTGTTATTTCCATATGCTTCCACGTAGCAGATCAGAGGTGTCATCCTCTTTCCCTGGCTGTCAGTGACCTTGACCATAGTTTGATTCATTTGTACTTGTAGCTTTAGAGACAAGAGGGTTCAGACATGAGTGGAAGTAGATAGAAGCAAATGGGGCCACCTTTAGTTAACAGTTTTATCATGATGTGCTTTTTGTACAATCAAGAGCAAATATAAACAAATATATAGTTTACTTCCTTATTTGCACCTACATAGGCAAAAAGTGAAATATTTTGGCTTTGCATTCTTCTTTTGAAAAATTGGGGTAACTTTTTGTTTACAGAGCAATGTTTATAACAATTTACCAAGTATTGTGCTTAACTACTTAACTAATAGTTAAGTGAGGCTTCATTTCAAAACAGAGACCATGTTCAGGCATTTATTTGCAACTGGACATCAATACAAGGCAACTGAATTCAAACCCTTGCTCTAGAAATCACTATGTGTTCTGGAACAAGACTGTCAACCTCTTTACACCTTTCAAAGACAGTTAAACTCATATTGTATAGTATAGGATATGGCATAAAGCAAAGAGCAGGAAGTGTTGTAAATCTCCACAGGCTAATCTGTGTATTATGCTGTTCTGTGGTTTCAAATTATCTGCTAGATAACAGATGAGGAATTCCTGGCCTTTGTGATATGTATCCACATTCTGGTTGTAACACAGTAAATGATATGGAGTACATTATATTTTTGTTAAAAGACAGAGAAATGAATAAAAAGTAGCTATAACCATAAAATGATGATAAAGTCTCTGATCAAAAGCTTGCTTAAAGGCCAGTAGAAAGAGTTAAAAAATACACTGCTGTATGGATTTAGGTTTTGTTGTGTTTCATCCAAGTATAATTTGATGATATTTCAGAATCAATTGTCTTTGTTAATTAACTGTAAATCACTTACCTAGATTTTGCTGAGAAAAAATGTAGGGTTTTGCAGAAAGTTTTTTTGTTTTTATCTACAAGAAAATAATCATAAAACAGAATTGTGTTGCTGAGTTTGTCATGTCACAATTAGTGTTGTCTTAATAAATAGTTGTAGTAGGATAAATTAGAATATCACCAGTCATCTGACTTGGTATTACTGACTAAAGCTGTAGGAGGACAAAAGAAAATGAAAGACATAAGCATTATTTTTAGTCCCCACTATAGGAATTGGTTTTAGCCCAGTCATTAGAGCGGTTTGCACTGTGCTTAATACATGTATTTATCAAAAGCACACAATTGTACAAAGGTGGTAGTTTTTTGAACAGCTATCAAATTCCGATTTAGTGGTTTGCGCACCCGATGCAGTCTTCGTGTTCACAGGGCAGTGTGGTTGGGGCAGCCCTGTGGGCTGCAGGGGTTGTCAGCCTTCCTGGATTCCATGGGATAGGGAATTCTTTTTTTTTTCTTTCTCTTTTAATCTTTTCAATTTCTATTCAATAGTGAGGAAAACATGTTTAGTGAACACTTTAACATGGAACATTTAGCCAAGGCTGCATTTAGCAAAGATAAACTTTAGAGGATGCATTGCTGGGGTGAAAGAAAGGATGAGATATTCAGTGACACTAAAGGACCATATACAATAATATCAAGACTATCAATTTTTTCTCATTTCTCAAGTTTCATATTTTTGTTGGAAAAAAATCTCTTCTGCTTTCAAGGAGACACACACCTGCTCACACACAAGCACACACACGGTCTGGTTTATATTTTATGTATATTCTTATAATCATATATGGTCATAAATAAAGCTTAAGTTACAAGAGCATAGGGAAATCAACTACTTTAGTGTATAATTTCAAACAAACTCTTTGTATTTTTCTGATGAGCCCCTAAAAGAGTTTTCTACAATTATTCTAACTATATTCAGAGCTGAAAGTGGGACAATCTCTCAGGGTTGACCTTTACTGACATTGACCGGACTAGGAGCAGAGAATGATACTCTCTTCCATGGGTCTCATGTCCTTCTCTCTTCCATGGGTCTCACCCTCTAACACTGAAATTGGAGAAGTAGGCCCATTATCATCTCTGCATCCACAGCTTCTGACATGCACTGCTTTGAAAGGAAATCTGTTCTCACTTTAGTTCTGACTGTTCCTAGGCTGGAGGCTCGTGGGGCAAGGCTTCCATCTAGTGTGCTGCAAACCTCATTACATCTCGAAAGCAGGAAAAAAATCAAGAGTCACAGATGTGCGCATGCCAATTTAACCATATTTGAGAACTTCGGTGATTTTAAGATGTGGGCAGTTCAAAGCTCACTAAAATGTCTATTTTTATTACATTTTTCTACGATTAAACATACTGTATCTCAAAATCACAGCCCTCCTATTTATGTTACTTTGCAGTAGTATAACAGGAAAATACATAGGCGTATCCTTGGAGTCTGATTTGCGGTAGCAATTAGGATTGCTGGAGTTAGATCATGTACAGAAATATCATAGTAAGCACACATTTTCTCACTTTCTTGATAATTTAAAAAATTTAAACAGTTTCCACAAATACTGTTGGTATTCTTAACTGCATTGTGATATGAAAAGTTCTCACTGAATTCACATGAAGACTTGTGTAGAGAGAACTTGAATTAACAGGCAGTATAAGAACTTAGGTACGAAGCCCCCGTTTTTAAAGCGAGACCGTCTGGTTTTACTTCTGCCTTCTTTACTTAATTGCTGTGTACATAGATTGGAAGTATTGTCGGTTGCCTGCATGGGTTAGTTTCATCATCTGCAGTCGAAACTATCACTATCAGTTACTCATAAGGGTACTGTGAGAATAGTGTTACTGCATACAAAGAAATGTGTTTGAAAACGAAAATTTATGTTCTTTACCGCATAAACCAGGGTAGCCAGTATTTATGTTTTAGAGCCTACAACATTTTATTTAAACTAATACATTTTGCATATAAAAGGAAGAAAGTCCAAAGCTTATTGTGATTTTTATTTTTGTTCTCTAGACATCTGCCAAAGAAGGTGGTCTTTTTGGCTGCACAGAAAAATTGCATTTTAAGGTTCAATGCAGAGAAATGGTGAAAAAAGAGGGGAAGAGGGAGAAATCTGGAAGCATGAATGTTACCAGAATTTTTCAAAAAGTAGGAGAACAGCCAACTACTTTGCAGGGAAAAGCATCTGCTTATAGAGTTTAGCTTTCTCTCCACCATGATGAATCATATTCAGCAAATCAGAATGAAGTGAAATGTCATGTCTCAACTGCCAGAATAATTGAAAAACTATCATGTAGAAGCTCCTTTCATCATATAATGAAATCAGAGAATTGACTGATAAGACATACAGAAACACAAAATGGTTACAAAGTTAATAATAAAGTTTATCTCCAGAGGCAGACTTTAAGAGATAAAATGAAAGGTCACTAAAATGATATTTTTTGATGACATTGGATTTTATGGCCATAGTTAATTAGGTCAATTAAATAAAAACATGCATAAATAAGAGAAACCATCACAGTTTTGTAAATACTATCAATCCACATGACCTCCTGACCTTCACTTTCCTCTTAGCAGGTATAGACATAGATATTCACTGAGAATGAGGAGAGATGCGTTGTTTGCGTAAAACATTCCTGTATCCTGGAAGATTGCAACAGAGCTAAAAGTAAGAAGCTCACACTGACTTTGAGAAACAATTTATATAATTGTTTTCTTATATGGATAAAAATAAGAAATTTTAAAATAAGAACCAGAGAGCAGAAACACTGAAGAACAGAGTTGGCAATCAAGATGACCACCCTTTCGTTCCTGTGCCTGTGAAAGGTAGTTTGGGTAATCATGGGCCATAGCAGACCCATGTGGAGTTCTATACCACAGTCTCTCAACCCATGTATGATTTCAGCTGCAGGCATGATGGACAGTTCCTATGTATGCTGACAGTGTCCCATGTGAATTCTTCATTGCTCTTCCTCAATATTTTCTCTAAAAGCTAGGGAGCTTGCATGGAAAATTTGTATGAATTCATTTTGTCAGAGGAAGCCATTATGCAATGGGAGATTAGAATTACTAGAAAAATTTCCTAAAGTCCCCATTTTTCATAGGATAATTTTAATGTACATTCAGCAAGCTTTCTCAAAATGTCCTCAATGGGATTGAATCCCAGTGTGATCACCTCCCCAAAATATCTGTCTATGCCTGAGTCCTTGTAGCACACTGTGTTTGTCAAGGAAACTACTTGTCAAGTCAAGGAGATTTATTTGTCTCTAAGATTGTGGTTTGAAAACATCTGGCTTTCAGGTTACCTCTTTTGACTAGAAGAATCATTACAAGATCAGTATTAATTTACCCTTGTTTTACTGCAATGAGTCTTTGGCCATCTAACATCTCTTATGGGAAAGCAACAGCCAGCATGCAACAAGGCTCGCCATGTTCCATTGCAAAGTTGAAAATGGCCTAAAAATGGGAAGCAGGGGCTAAAGGGGGAACCCTGCTCTTATTCTGCAGAACACTTCCTAGGAATTAGGGAAGGTTGCAGGACTTGCTGCAGTAGTGCATTGGTGTGGACACCTCCATGAACTCGCTTCTCAAGGTTGTTTTTCTGGCTCATTTTGCTATAGCTGGAGAGTGCATGTGGGCAGGAAGTAGGAGTTGGAATATTATGCTCTTCACAGACGTAGTTCATAAATGTGTCTGCCAAACCAAACATTTATAGGAGCAATCAGTCACACGTATTTTTGTTCTTCAAGGTACTCTAATACCTGGTTCAAAAGCTTGAAAGATTGATAATAATCACAAGCTAAGTTATTTGTGCATTCACACAGGAAAAGTAATACTAAGGACAGAGTGTGTGCTGAAAATCGGTCAATTTGAAAACTGACTTCACCACTAACCAGTAACACGTCCTTGATTCTGTTAAGATCCATTCTGAACTTCTTTCAGAAATGAGGTTACTTCCTCCCAGTATTTGTGAGTCTGCGTGATGATTATCTCCAGGAATTTCTCTTGGTAATCATTTGCCCAAGGTCACAGCCTTCTGCAGAGGAGAGAACACATATTTTCAAGGAGTATTTGATATGCATCTATAAAACCCTGGTCCTCTCAACCTAAATAAGAGCAACCCTGAAGGACTCAGCTTCGGTGCTTCACTGGAAATTGATTGAAGCCTTTGTTGAATCTTCAAAACCTGATAGCACTCTTCCTTGGACCAGTTGTGAAATCCTGCAGTCTTCTGTTCTCAATGTGTTGATCCTAAGAATATGCTTTAACGAACTGTCTGCTCTGTAACTATCTCAGAGTTCATTCCGGGGAAACTCAACTACATATATGGTGCTACAAAACCATACTGGATTGAGATTAACAAGTCAAGCTTATTTTAAAGAACATCTCAATCCAGTATGGTTTTATAGCACCATTTACGTAAGGTTTAATCAGCATTTGCCTCACAGGGACAGGTTAATGGTAAAGTGTTACATTGTATTGTTTCTTCTGCTTCAACCCTAGAACATTCATTACATATCCCACACGATCATTAGGAATTTAATGTGAATTCTTAGATTGATTATTGTCGAAAATTTCCCAATATTTAGGTATTACCTTAATGCCCAATAGAGAAATACCAAATATGCCTAGATACTGCATCCTTTAATCTCTTTGAGACTTATTATTCAATCCCAAGGAAGTTATTGAAATTTTATGAGATTTGGTCAATTCAGCTATAAAATGTAGATAATTGCATCTTCTCCATAGAACTATTGAAAGAATTAAATTAAATAATAATATATATGATCCTCAAGTTATAATGAAATTATACCCTAAAAACCTTATTGTAAGATGAAATTGTAAGTCAAAAATCCTGCATTCAGTTTACTGCATATCACAGGTTAGCAATACAGTACATTGTAGAGTATCAGTTGTTTAATCTTCATGATCTTGTCAGCATCACAAGTATTACCATGCATGATAGATCATTAGCAACTGAAAAGATCAAAATTGAAAATATGAAGCATAATTTCTAATGAGTACATATCACTTTTCCAATATTGTAAAGTCAAAATAACTGAAAGTTGAACACTGTAAATCAGGGACAGGCTGTAAAACGTCCTTGACCTAGAATAACTACTCAACACAAGTTATCTTATTTCTCCCACTTATAATAAATTCATCGATTCAAACTGTTTTAATAGAATATGTTACAAATTATTATGATATAAAATTTGGTTTTCAAAACATTATCTTAAATATATATATATATATATATATAATAAAAATTCTAATTGTTATCATAGGTAAGATCTTGTTATTTGTGGATCTTAAATAGACAAGGTTATCTGGGGGGAAGGTAGGGTGTTCTAAAAAAAATAAGACAAACAATTATAAATAGTGTTTGAGTATTCTCTTCATGTTAATAGCAATAGCCCAAACTGATATCTTGTCTTCTTCGAGCCAAGATGCTTTTGTGATGTTACTAAGTTTTAAGAGGGGTCATTTACTTCAAAACTCTTTGCCCAGGTATCCTTAGTGAATACTCCTGCTGGTAACAAAGCAACTTTCTGGTGGGACTATTTCACCTTATAAACAAATGATAGCAAAAGAGTAAAAACAGATGATATAAGAAGGCACAGAAAGAAAGAATGTAGTTCAATGGAAATACTCCTCGCCATTTTTATTAATGCTAGCATTTTTTTCTGTCCATTTATGTAAACATCAGGCTCTAGAGAAATTATATATTTCTCTAGATCTTTCTACCCCTTCCCCAAATAGTAACAGTATGATTTATACCAAACCGTATGGCAGTGATTAAAGATAAACCAGAAAATCAGAACTTCTAAATATCAGTGATTTATCTGCATAGATCTGTGGGTGCAGGGGATCCAAATATTTCATCAGAATTTCAAAGACCATCTTAATGGAGTATGGAATATAGGGAAAAGTATTTGTTGGACTTTGAATTTTTAAAATATCTTCATAAGTTCAGGAAGGAATTCAAATAACCATGGATAGTGGGAAAAAGAAAAAGAACAATGAGATCATCACTCAGCATGTGGAGAATGAGAGAACAGAGAAAGTCAAGGTCAAGATTAGATAGATGTCCTGATGAGATCTCTGCCCCTTTTCTTAACCTGATGACAGAATCTCACTTTCAGAGTTTTCTTATTTTCTTTTTCTAGTCTCATTCAAATCTGAAATATTAGCAGTTTTCCATATAGTAATCATTAAACTGTAACAACTTTAAAAAAAATCTAACAACACAAATTAAAATAAAGTCATTCTCCTAACAGCAACAGTGTTAGACAATATTAATATTATGAACTTTTATATACTATCACCACAGGTTGGCATCTTTTATATTTAATTCCTCTTCTTGTTGAAATTTATTACCTTCATGCCATACTCAAAAATAGTTTCCTATAGCAGTGACCTGGGGTTTCTTTGTTTTGCTTTGGTTTGGTTTTTGTTTTTTTACTTAATTATAAGACTGGAAAACAATCTAAACACATGTATAATGAAGTATCATTTTAGATTATGTTAATGAATAATCCTTCATTTCCAATCTGCTTTAAAGTACTTTAACCTATAGTTCCTCTTGTCTCTACTTTTGTCTCAAGAATCTTTACTCTGATATTAAGCTGTATCTCTTGGTCTCAGTGGGGCATGGTGGTGCACGCCTGTAATCCCAGCAGAGAGGCTGAGGCAGGAGGATGGTTGCAAGTTTGAGACCAGCCGGGCTACAACGTGAGCTCAAGGCCAGTCCGAACTGCATAGTGAGACCCTGTCTCAAAAAGAAAATAAATGAATGAATGAATGAATGAATGAATGTCTCATTAGCACACTCAAATTTATTCATTCTATTTTCACTGCCCTATTCATTTCCTCAGGGAGTATTCCTAGCCACTGACATAAGTTATTAAAGTATTTCAGTTCCCATGATCCATTAATTTTGTGAAATGTGGAAATATTGTCTAACATAGATTTAGCCACTCCCTCCCATCTTTACCCTATTTGTCTCATGTGTTTTCATTTTTGTATAACCCCCACAATACAATATTATAAAAGTGTCATGAAGTCTATAAATATATATTTATATACATATTTGCTTTTACTTCATCTTTATATTTACTCAAATTATTGATTTACTGGTTCTTCTTATTTCTGTTTGGAATCTTTTTACCAAGTATTATTCTTTCAACATTTTGACTGTATCATTCTACTGCCTCTGGCCTCAATTTTTCTGTCATCTGTTAATTTTAATGTGGTCTCCTTATTCATAATGGATTTAGGAAGGTATTTTGCTTTTAAGATTTTCTTTGCATTCTTCTGTGCTGTATCTAGATGTGGAGCTGTTTATACTTATTGCACATGAGGTTTGTTATTTTTGGACATATAGATTAGTATTTTTTTGCAGAAACAATTAGATTTTGAAAATGGCTAGACATTATTTCTCTCTGTTTTTTCTTTTCTCTCTCTTTCTGACACTCTTTACACATATATTGGTCTGCTTGGTCATATTTCACATGTTTCTGAGGCTCTATTGATTTCTTCCTCCATTCTTTTTTTCTTCCTGTTCTTCAAATCAGATAATGTTTATCTATTTTATACTTGCTGATTCTTTCTTTCACCAGGCCAAATCTTCTATTCAGCTATGCTAGTGAATTCTTATGCTTTTTATTCTCTAAGCTTATTCTCATTTTTAAAAATAATTTCCATCTTTGCTAATACTCTCTACTTGATGAGCTATTGCCATCATCCTATCTTCTTTGAGCATAATAGCTCTTTCTTTCTTTTTTTTTTTTTTTAGTACTGAAGATCTAAATGAGGAGTGTTCTGCAACTGAGATAAAACCTCAGCCATTTTATTTTAATTATTTATTTATTTACATATCTATTTTATGAGACAAGGTCTCTCTAGGTTGCCCAGATGGGAACTGAGTTTGTTATCCACCTTCCTCCACTTGCTGTCCTTGGTGCTGGGATTACAGGTATACACCATCACACCAACTTCTCAGTACAATATTTTTTTGTTTTTCAATATATTTGGCAGCCATTTCTTTGTGTCTGCTGAGTCTAAAATTGTGTTCTCTCAGTTTTTAATTAAGCAGATATGTTTTCCCTAAATATTGCTCTATAGGAGGTAGGATAAAAAATAAGGTGACTGTTTCAATTTTAGAAAAATGACTATAGTAAATGATACATTCCTATTGTCTTCCTTCAAAATAATCTCCTTCACTTCATACATACTTGCCTAGTTATTCATGCCCATCTTTCTGAAGAAGTTCTGAAAGTCCTCCGTTATGTCTTTAGTTTTGCTGTCATGGCTGCCTCAGTGTCCTGAATTGATTCAAAACCTTTACTTTTCATGGTCATTTTGACTTTGGGGAAAAGCCAGAAGTGGTGAGGTGCCATATCTGTTGATTAATGTGGATGACGACACACCACAATGTTTTTACAGATCTGTCTTCCTACAGGAAAGCACTCAACAGCAGAATTCACTGTATATTTGGAATGCTTTTTGTGTTGATTTATCCAGTTGAAAACTGGATATTTCAGATAAAAGTTTACATACTCCTGATTCTTATTTTCACCTCTCTTAGGGAATGTGGATATTGCAAGTAGTTTTTCCAATTGTTTATTTGTCTAGTAATTTTCTAAACTAATTCTGTAAATTCTAATTCCTTAGCAGTCTACTATTAATGATATTCCTGCTAAGTGTTTTTTCTATTAATATTAATGTTTTCCTATTAACATTACTTTCCTAGCTTACTATGTATAATCCCTGAGACAGCATAGCATAGTAATTAGTCTGAGACTGGTAAAAGAATGATAGGAATTTTTAAAATCTTAATATACTGCTATGGCTTAAGTATGATTTGTATCCCCTAAAATATTCATATGCTAAAGACAATGTGGTCCTACCAAAGGACTACTTAGAAGTGGTGGAACCTTTAAAAGGTAGAAGCTAGTGGGAAGTCCTTAGGTCACTGGGGGTTGTGTTCTAAGAAAGGATTATGGGACCATAGCTCTCTGTTTCCTGGTTTAAATGCAGTCCTTTTCCTGAATCAGTTCCTGAAAATACTCCTGCTGTTGATATCAGCCAAGAGTGATGCAGCCAGAGGCAATCTTCACCATAGCCTGGGCTGTGCTGTTTGGAGTTCAAATCTCCAGGACAGTGAACAAATAAAATTCTTCTTTGTTGTAAGTGTCTGGTGTGAAGCATTTCACTGCAGTGTACCAAAAATCTGTGTTAGTCAGGGCTTTACTAGAGAAAACACATATAACACGAGATATACAAATGTATAAGGAATGACAAGATTGGCTTACAATGGTCAGCCACAGAGTCAGATGAGGAAGGGTGCAGAGGGTATCTACATGCTGGAGGCCGAAGCATTCAATCCAAGGTCTGGAGTTCACCCCAGTGTCTGGTGCAAGTCCGCACCAGCAGGCTGATGGGCAAGTTTATACAGAAAAGAGGTTTATTTTAGAAGTTGAGAGGAATGGCAATGGATCCACCTAGCTCTAATGACAAACTTATGACAGATGGCATTTCAGTGACAGAAGCAGATGTAAAGGTGAGATCATAGTGCCACAACATAAGCCTCAGAGAGACCCAAGGACCAGGCTCAGGTTTATGCAACAACATGCTTTCATAAGAGTTAACCCAATGACTCTGTGAGAAGTTCTTTAATCCCTTTGAAGTCAGCTGACCCATGACTAAGGACCACCCACTGGGCTTCACCTGTTAAAGGTCCTACCACCTCCATACCACCACATTGAAGACCGATTCTTCAACACATGTATTCTTGGAGGACAAACCATGTCCAGATAACACCCATTAGACACAGGTCAAAACACTCAGTGAAATTCTGAAACATCTAGGAAAACAGTTGGTACTGCAGAAGGGAATGATGGTTTTACTACATCTTTGGCTTTAATTCATTTACATATTTATTTTTCAATGGTCAATATGGTAGATTATTGCCCTATTATTCTTATCCTTTATGATGGGAAAAGACAGCACAGAAATAAATCATTCTTGTTTCTCTTGACTGCAAAACAAGCTCTTATCTTTCTCAGCATCTTACTTTCTTTAAGGCTTGTATAGTCATGCAAGAATTCTGATTAGAGAATTGATTTTTTTATTTGTAATCAACCAGACCTGCTATTTTACTACAATAGTTGAAACCAAATAGCTTTTCTCTGATTATCAGTATTCAGTTGGATTGAGAAAATAATTTAAAATTCAAGTATTTCTAATCCATGAGCATGAAAACTACCAAATATGCAAAGTGGTAGCTCTGACCTACCCATGGTGGAATTTGCAAAATTATAATGAGTAGTCTTGATTGCAGCATCAAGTGTGGTTTTTATAATGCAATTTGTATCTGTATGGTTGCTTTCAGGCATATACATTACAAATCACAATATAAATCATGAGTCTATCCAGTAAAAATATGACTTATAGCTATAAATATGGAATTGCATATATGAAGAAACTTTGTCAGGGTGTCAAAGAGCCAAAAAATGACTTTGAACATGAATGTCACAAAGTATGGGATGGTTAAGACACACTGAGTTAATTTCATTGTTTTATTACATACAGAGGCTATGAAGAATTATAGATCAAAGAGAAAGATTTCTTTTTTGAAGTGATGAATTATGTAGTTATTCACAAAAAGAAACCTAGAAAGTTATATCATTTCCTCTTTTACAGAAATAAATACAGAAATGAACTGAAAGAGAAATCTCTCTTGCTTTCCAAGATGTATTTCTCCATTTTTATGTGATTTCTCCATTTTAATCTATGTGTATAAGAATACTTTAGCTTTAGGAGAGACCCTCTTGCTCCAACAAGTATTCTCTGGCTTCATTGTGGAAGGAGCTTTCAACTTGTACAAAAATCACATTTTGTTTCCTAAGTAAAATGATTTTTTCATGGAGCATGAGTGCTCATTTTTAAAAAAAATATGATTTTTATAAACAAACATCACAATACTACATCCAGACAGTTTTTATTATAATTAATGGAAGCAACTTCCCCAGGCAAGACCCAGGATGATGTTGTTTTATCTCAGGACTCAAGAAAAGTCATGATAGGTGGTCTGCAGATGTCAGTTTAGTGTGTGAAAGTAGATCATATGCTTGAAATTGAATTTAGCTCGTGCAACAGTAGAAGAAATCCTGGTAGTCTGCATTAAAGGAATGTTTTTCTCTATCAGTTCTAGCTCTGGCTCTAGCTCTAGCTCTAGCTCTAGCTCTAGCTCTAGCTCTAGCTCTAGCTCTAGCTCTAGCTCTAGCTCTAGTTCTGTCTCCATCTGTTTAATTCTTCTTCTTCTTCTTCTTCTTCTTCTTCTTCTTCTTCTTCTTCTTCTTCATCATCATTTTCTTCTTCTTCTTCTTCTTCTTCTTCTTCTTCTTCTTCTTCTTCTTCTTCTTCTTCTCCTTCTCTCTCTCTCTCTCTCTCTCTCTCTCTCTCTCTCTCTTTGTTTCTCTCTTTCTCTCTGTCTTTCTCTGTCTCTGTCTCTCTGTCTTTCTCTCTCTGAGGTGTAGTTGTTAAGAAAAATCTTAGCTGGTTCTGAAATTATGTATATTTAAGAGCTACAGACTTTGCTTATATTTCCAGGAAAACAGTAATCTGGAATGTTGTATAACACAATATTACAAATTTAGTATAACAATACATGTTAGTTACAGTTTCTGAGAATCAAGATTTCTAAGCACGTCTTAAATGGTGCTTCTGCTCAAGATTTCATAATGTAATCCAGGTGCCAACTGGGCTGCATGATTTCTAGAGCTTTGTTTCTTCTTCAAAGGTCACATAGTTACTAAAACAGTCTAGCTTTTTCTGGTCACAGGTTTGAGGTTTCTATTTCCCAGAGGCCACCCTGCACTGCCTACTATTCAACTCTCACTACAACATGGCAACTCTTTTCTTGAAAGCCGGTAGGCATATCTGCTTCTTTTCTCATCTCTCTAGATTCTCATTTAATAGGACTATGTTAGGTCAGGTCTACCCAGGACCACCATACTACTGACTTCCTTGAATTTGACTGACTTGGATTCTACTTGCACCTTCAAATCCCTTCACTTCTTCCCTATAATGCAAACCAAGTAAAGAGTAACATCTACCTAGAGGGTAGGTCAACTAGAAGATAGTGAATTTACTGTCTAGGCCTCCTTCATTAATCCCCCCACACAGCCACTGCCAAAAGCAGGGCCAGCTGGAAGACTGTAAGACCAATGGGAACCCCAAGACCCAGCACACAGATGCACACACACACCTTTGGAGGGTGAAACAATCAGTGAAGCCAGTAATGTGGAAGCACCTGAAGCAGCAGCAAGGGCACAACAGCTGGACTCTGCAGAACTCCTGTAATAGACCAGTCACAGCTCCCATATCCAGAGGCCAAGACCGGCTCCATATCTGGCACATACCTGGTATTTACATGGACATTATCACAGACTGTAAATACCCAGAGAAAGTAAGTTCTTGGCATAACTATAACTACATCTAGAGGGCACCTCTGATGAACAGACGTCTCTTTTCCTCATTGAGAGAGGCCTCAATGCTAGAGAGGCCTCAATGTGTCATGGGAGATTGGCAGTTTTCATCATAGAAGACAAAATAAAAGAAACAAAGAAGGTGGAGAGTAGTAAGATGCAGAGGAGGGGTGAGACCCCAGACCCCCAGCCCACCCAAGACAGTCCTGGAACTCAACAGGGTGGACGAAGTTGGAAGTAAAACACTGGAACTTTCTGAAATGATACAGCAGAAGTGAAAAAAACAAGTGAAGAAAGCTATAGAGAAAATGATCTCTCAGGTACAAAAAGAAATGGTGCTTAAAAGCAAAGATATTAAAGAAGACATAAATAAAAGAATAGATGAATTTAGAAAAAGATGGAAACAAAAAATGCCCAACATACTAGAGAACTGGAATCCATGAAACAAATCCAAACAGATATCCAGGAAATTAAAACCTCCACTGAAAGTACATACAACAGATCAAACAAAGAAAAGAATAGAGCTTCAGATCTTGAACATAGACTTGCAACTGGTGATCAAGAAGAGAAAGATGTCTCAAAAATAGCAAGAGATCATGAGAAATCAACCCAAAGCTACAAGACAAAGCAAAAAAGAATAAACCAAGACTCACTGGGGTCATTGAGAAAGCTGTAGACAACACAAATGCTATAATAATCATAAATACATATGCACCTAAACCAGGAGCATTCAACTATATAAGACAGTTATGGGTAGACATGAAAAATCAAATGAGCAATAACACAGTTGTAACAGGAGACATGAGTATCCCATTGTCACTGAGAGACAGATCAAGTAGACAAAAAATCAACAAAGAAATATCATAGCTGAACCAAATCTGTGAACAAATGGAGTCAATAGGAAGAAGCCATGTTTTTAGGTCACATACCAGTGGCCTAGAGAGATCCAGTGAGCTCAGTGCCAGCCAGAGAAGACCCCACCCCACGATTGGGGGAGTATCAATAAACCACTGCCCCAAGACTCTCCACCAATCCAGGAACCCTGGATGGGAGGCACCCAAGTGCCTTGTCCAATCCACTACCCTGAGGGACTGGCAGCTGATGCAGGAAACAGCCAGGATGCTGCAATGGTGGATTTGGAGGAACACAGGAAAATGTCAAAATAGAGAAACAAAATACAATCTCAGACCTCAAGCCCACAGAACAAGTTCAGGAGACACAGACATAGTAGAAATTAGAAGTCACACACTTGAAATTTCTGAAAAGATAATAACTGAAGTAAAGCAGCAGCTTAGTTTTTTGTATTTTTTGGTTAATTTTAAATACTTATGTTGAAGGTCTGGACAGCTACTTTGAAGATAAAAAAAAGGCATTATGATAGCGATTGCTAATTTTCTATTATTTTCTTTTGAAGTTCTGTATCATTTTCATTGTTTTATTTGGTTTGGTTTTATTCAGTTTGGTTTTGCTTAATTTTATTATGTCTAAGCATAGGCAGCTATTTTGATGATAACAAGATATATTATGGAAGCCATTGTTGATTTCCTATTATCTTGCTTTGAAGTCTTGTATCACTTTTATTGTTTTGTTTTGATTAGATTTATTGTTTTATTTAGTTTGGTTTTATTCTCTTTCAAATGAAAAAAAATTTTAAGAAGAGTGACTTCTGTCATAGCCCCACCATAATTAAGTAGAGGGAATTATACAGATATAGAAGGTATACAACAGATATAATTTGTCTGGAGGGATATCTTATAACTCTGCCTGTTAAAAAATTTAACATGAGTTAGTTGAGTAAATCACCAAAACAGAGGAGAAGAAAGAAAACACCAAAGTCTACCATGAGGAGATCCATTATTGGTTAATGCAGCTTGACACAAACAGAGAGGAGACTGAAATAGTAACTCTAAACAACCACAATTATGATTAAAATGCTGTAAGTCAGAAATACAGGGTAGAACAACAGTATTAAAGTCATTAGAAACAGCAGTAATTTATATAGGAACAGGGTCTGTTGCTCTACCTTGTTTTAAAACAAGAATTGCATGGGGTTAACATCAATATGTCATGTATGTGTGAGCTAAAAATGAAATGGAAGGGCTAATTTTAAGCATTCTTAAAGATTATAGTTGAAATTTTAATTATATTAACTAAAATATGCCCCAATCAGAGCAAGAAATTTGTAGGAACCTGAATCCCATGTAGGCTATTGACTTTAAATCCCTTCAGCTTCCTTAGGAACTGTTATGGTGTAGATGTAAAATGTCCTCCAGAAGTCTCAGGTGTGTAGTGTTGGGGCTTTGAAAGCTGATGAGGTAATGGAGACATTATCCACATTTTGGATTAATCTCCTGAGGGGTTCATAGCCAAATGCTCTGTTAGAGTAGGGGCCTGGTTCGCAGAGCATGTGTTCTTGTCCCTGGTTCTTCTCTTATCCAAGGAGGAGGAAGAAAGGATGTTATGAGATGAGCAGCTTTCATCTGCTGTGCCCTTCCATCATGCCTTTCCTGCCTTGGACTATGTCCTTGAAAACCATGAGCCAAAATTAACCGCTCTGCTTTGAAGTTATGAATATCAGCTATTTTGTTCCACTAAAAGGAAACTGATAACACAGGAACTGTGCTCAAAATTAACAATAGTAAAATTTAGAATGCAATAGCCCTTCACTGATACTTGAGAGAATATTCAATGCCATATTACAGGCAGTGTCATAAGGACCCAACAGGAGAATGGGTCTACAGCTTGAGGTCTAAGTAGAATATTCAGAACTCAAACATCACTTCTCCAGTTCCAACTTCTCATCTACCATCCAGGACTCATTTAACCAAACAAATCTGGAGAGAAAGAGAGCAGGAGAGAGAAACAGAGACAGAGACAAAGACAGAAAGAGAGAGTGAGAGACAGAGAAACACAGAGAGAGACAGAGAAAGAACAAGGCAGTCAGAACTCACCCAAAAGGACTTTGATTATAACTCAACCTGCCACGTGGAATGGAAAAGGCATTTTGAAGACTAATTAATTTATCTGAGGAATGAATCCTGTCCTTAAGCACAGCAGCCTTGTAAATTATTATATGTGATATGATTCAGCGAATGTCCTGAGATATGACCCACCATGACTTCTAGTAGTAAAAAAATCAGGAATGCAGTTTTGCTTCCTCTGACTTAACAGAGAGAGCACAAAAGTTCTTAAAAATAAGGCCTGTTTTGTCCCTGAATATGGAATAAGTATTAAATTAGTATGTTTTTGGATAACAAAGAACAGATTCAACTGTATGGTGCAACAGTGGTTTTTGTTGGCACGAGGTTTGCTTTGTCTTCTGCCTGGTGGGCAGGTGGTGAAGGAGCGATAGACTCCGTCCAATTTCTGCTAATCATTAGAAGGTGGTTTCATTGCACTATGTGCTTTGATCATTACTGATTCACCTCATGGTGGACTCAGGTCTTTGAGCTCTGTTATCTAATATTGTTATGATTTCCTAATATTAGATACCATGTGGTATGTTAGGCACTAAACTAAAATCATAACATTGTGATAAATACAAATTATGTTGTCATACTCTGAGTGCTGTAGTTAGTTTAATTACAAAGTTGTTTTCTTTTTTATTGGTGCTTTTAAATACGTCTTGCAGTTGTTTAAATATATATTAAAATGTTTATTTTTAGAGCATAAAATACACATGTTTATCATGGAATTTTGTGAAATGCTACTAGGTATAGAGATAAATAACCACACTATCCAGACTTAACACATGTAACTGTCTTCCTGATTTCATTAAAAACTCTGATGTATTAGTGACTCAGAAATTACTTTGTCTTCAACTTGTCAAATTAGAAGGCTTTCTTGGGTAAAGTATATGTGGCAATGTCTGGTAGACAAGAGCTTTATTTCATTATAGTAATTGGAGTGAGACACTAATATGTATTTAAAAAGTTGTGAACCTTTATTCATATTTTGTTTAGAACAAATTTCAGAGGTTAGAATCCTGTGTCAAATGTTATGAAGCTATTTAAGCCCTTTGATATCACAGTCATGATGGTCAATTTTATATGTCAACTTGGCTGATTTGTAGTCTCCGGTTATTCAGTCCACATCAACCTAGATGTTGCTGTGCAGGTATTTTTTTTAGGTGTGATTGATATCTATGTTTGGTTGTTAATTAAAAGAGATTATCCTCCTTAATCTATGTAAGCTTGATCCAATCAATTAAAAAAACTTTAAGAACTGAATGGAATATCCTCTGATGAAGAAAAAATTTCCTGTGGACTGGAGCTTCAGCTCATGCCCTAAAATTTCCAACCCTCTCTTCCTAAAGTTTTATCCTCTGGATTTCAAATTTGTCTACTCAGTCCATAAAAAGTATATATATATATATATATATATATATATATATATATATATATACTTATGTGCATGCATCCATATACACATTATATATACACACATTGTATAAATGAATATAGGCATGTCAATATATATAGTTCTAGTTCTCTGGTGAAACTCTGAGTGATTTAGTAGTAAAATTCTTTTCCATAATTATCATATCAATACTCTAGTCCCCTCTTTTTCATGGTTTCACTTTGAGATTTCATTTAGTATTCAAAAATATTAAATGAGGAATTTAAGAAATGAAAAACTCATAACTTTTTAATTATGTTATTCTAAGTTGCATGATGATATATCATGCTATCCTCCTCTGTCCCACCCAGGATGTGAATCATACCTTTTACCAGTGTATTTTTTCCAGTGTATCATATTTTTTTCCAGTGTATTTTTCCAATGTGATTACTTCACAGCTAAATTATGTCAAAACTGCATAGGAAAATGAAAGAAAAATATGAGACTTTGTAGACAAATTTGTAACCCTAATTTTGTGTTGATGGTAGCCCCCAACTATGTAATAAATGAATAGCAGAACCTTGGATAAATGCTACTAGTGCTTCTGTACAGGTCACCTCTAACACAAAAGAAGACCTGCAGGGAATGTCTGTTTTGTCCCTATAGGATATATTTTATTTATAGTGGATTTACCAATCAACCATACATATGACCAACTCCATGTTACAATAAGTGGGAAATTATAGGTCAACATGGATTAGAGTTTCTAACATTCCACTGTTGCTCTACAACAAATTGGAAAGTGAACATTGGTCTGTATCTCTTAAATTGAACTATAGAATAAAGAGAAATTATCATAGAGGCCATTTGCCTTACTTGGGTACATTACCTGAACCATGTAACTGAAAGGAGGAGTTTATTTTGGCTTACAGTTTCAGCCCATGGACACCTGGATCCAAGGCAAAAACTGGGTGGCAGAGGGGAATGGCAGATGAAAAGGTGCTTATCACATCTGAGCCAGGAAGCAGAGCTCAGAGAGAGGAGTTTTCTGGGATATGTTCCCAATATCAACCTCCTAACAGCACATTCAGCTGTTTAGCTCATTAGTTGATGAACCTGTTGATGAATATAGTGCCCTAATATCTAGTCATTTCCTACTTTCCAAATATGAGAATTTTAGGTGACATTTTAGATCTAAACCATAATGGGCATTTCCCAGCAGGCATCAATCCTAAGGAGATGTCAGTTGGTAGAATCCTCTTTCTCCGGATTGGCATAAATGTAAATGAGGATATTCAATATCTGTTTGAAGAATTATCTACTATAACTTTAACTCTACTTTTTTCTCCCAATGAACATCTCTAAGCTTCCCTGCTTTAGCCTTTCGAAATACCAGGACTGCCTTGTGTCATCTGTTGTCTGAATGGGAGGCCTATGTGCAGTACCTAACACTTGCTTCTAGACTTGGAAACACACATTTGATACAGCAGAAACTCAGTTCTATGAAATCGACCAACAAGTTTCTTGCTTAAAATAAGTAGATTCCTTTCCAAGATAATTCTTTGATTTATTTGATTTAATTGGCTTGATTCATGGAGGCTTTGTTTAATGAGAAAATGTTAGTCTCTTTGTATTAGCCTCTTGATAGCCATCACAGCAGTTTGCTTAGTGAACTGTATCATCTCAAGAGTGCTAAATGCTTGTATGCAACAAATTCACTGTGCATCAAATGCTCTCACTCTGGTTAAAATAACAAAAACACAAAGATGACATGAAGAGTCATTGGACTGACTCCATGCTATGCTTTGTCAATTCCATACTGAGACTAAACAAGTCTATAGTAATGGTGATGGAGACTAGCATTCCTCTCCTAGGTTGTGGTCAGTCTCCTAAGATTCAGAGTAGGACCTAAAAGAGGAAAGTGTTAGATAATCAGGTGGCCATCAGCATAGGACTGCCTGTGCTTTCGTTTTGTTTTTCACAAACTTAAACTTACCATAGTATGGAAGCAAAAATAAATGAATAAATAAATGTAATTTTAAAAAAAGAAACAAACAAAATGAAAAAGAAAGAAAACTACCTAATTTAGGAATTTGGCTTTGTAGCAAATAGATGGGTTTTAGCCAGTCACAAACAGTGAGCTTCAACTGATCACAGGTAGCCGGCTAATCACACCATGCCCAAATGAGGCAAATGTTTATCTGTACTCAATCAGCTGATTTCTCTACATTTGTTCTGTGTTTATAAAAGCTAGCTGCTCACACTGCAGAGTGGCACTCTCTGAACCCTCTCAGGTTCTGAGTGCTGCCCGATTCACGAATTCTTCTGTGCTCCAACAAATTCTGTTAGGTTTAATTTGTCTAAATTTTTTTCTTTTAAAACTTGCCTCTCAACTTTTCAGTGTTGTGCTGAGGGAGAATTTTACCTTAAGGAGAAAATGGTCCTCCTCAACAGCTTGTCTTCTGGTTATCTACTTTAGGGCTCTCAAAAATTGTTAAGTATTTAAAACTGAAAATTTGGAGTCATTTAGGTGGACTGTTGGAGATAAACTATCTCTTCATTCATAGATAAATGTTCATTTGTCATTGCCTTAATGAATGAAGCGCGTATCAGTATGGTCGCTCTCTTACTTCCTCTCAGCTGTTATGAACGTAGCAATAACTCTAGTCAACTCTAGTCAACTCTAGTCTTTTTAATCCTTGCACTTGTCTGAATGCAAGACAATCCAGACAATGCAAGACAATGGACTGAAGACAATCCAGGTCACTTTAATCCCCTAATGTTACTATTTTTGACAAAATTTATAATTATTCAGTGTTCGGAGCTTTGCACACAGGCCATGTGTGACCTACAGATGGGAAACATTCATTCATCTCTTTTCCTGACCAACTCCAGCAGGGTAGATTCTTTCCATCCCAATAGCCCCTGAAAATTTCCTCTGCCATGGTTCAGCTGGCCAACTGGTCTCTCTTGCTTGCAGGGTTCTCATGTGAGAGAGTTGCAAGAGATACAAGTTTATTAGGTAAGAATTTTAGGATACACTAAAGAAATGAGAAACAGTACAGTTTGCAACTGAGAATATTTAAGTGCTTCAGGCTGTTTTGCAGACTAATAACCCATATATTTTTTCATGTGGCTGAACTGAAGCTTTTTGCCTAGAGCTGATGAAAGCACCTGTATCCTCACACACAACAAAAATCTGGCTAATTTCCCTGAAAACTGCAGTTTTCATTTATAAAATTATAATTTTCCTTGTCTCCTTTCTGCCTACTCTTTACTTCTTATCTCACTCCACAGTGCTTCTAACACTTCTTTCAAGTGATTGTGATACAGGATAATATTTGGGAATCACTACATTTATCAAACTCTAATTTAGTATCATTTCATATGTACAATTGACAAAAGTTATCAACCCATCTAATGTAACTCATAATAATCCATATGGTTACAAATTCAAGAAATAACTACAAAAATGATAATTATATCTTGCTACCATTAGATTCTGGTTTATTTAACATTATCAAACCTAAATTATCCTAAGTGGAAATTTTGGCCAGTAAGGGTAGCGCTAATAATATATGATAATTGTTTCTCTCTCATATCTCTATCCCCATCTTGTTCTCTAAACTGTAATGCTACATTAATTTCCAATTTTGGTTGACATAGGAATAATATAAGACCTCCAAATATTCCAAATAACATAAGGGAAATATTGAGACTCTCAACCTGCTAGATGTCCAATACACTGAATTCATGTTCTCCACAATCAAAGAATGAATTCTGAGAAACACTGGAGATTAAGAGTAGGAAATATTTATTGAGGGAAACATAGCTTCAGTCATAAGAGAGAGAAAAAGGGAACCAGAGGCAGCTTTATAGAGCAAAATCATAACGTAGGTATGGAATCATCAAGTGGGTATAAGATGGGACAAAACTATGATCAACCAATAATATTACAAGTATGGTCCCCTTGGTAATATTAATCCAATGGAAAAATCACAAGGCAGGTATAAATTGGGACAAAACTATGATCAACTAATAAGATTACTGATGGGTTTTGCTCATATGGAAGTCTACTAGATTAGCGTGGCACTAGCCCAGCATGGTGCCAAGCCCTAGAATAACAGTGTATCCCTGCAATACTAACATCCATATTTTTCTTCCAAAACCAAAATAAACTTCCTGTTCTTTCATGCGTATTCCAAAGATTGTCCAACCCTCTCCTGACACCATGATCCAGTTTCCACCACCAGCCTAACTCCATAAAAGCCATCTCCCAACTTCCTGTTTGATGGTCCTCACAGTCTCCAGCAGTCCTCCTGCACCAGCAATAAAGGCCTTTCTTATCTCCATCTTTTCTCTCAACTGCTCTAAAAAACCTAACATTTTGGTGCCATGACTCAGACTGATTGGGGTGTGAAACTCCTGGGGGCTACCCCAGTTTGAACTCTCCCTTACCAATAGGCC
>PVJX010014805.1:0-44030 GCA_004027295.1 Dolichotis patagonum | reverse complement strand
GGCAAACGAGAAGTAACACAGATGGGTAAAAATTAAAGATTGAGATAACAATGAAAGAAGACAAAGTAGACATGTAGAGAACAGCATGGTTTAAATATGGTCCTCTCCCCGTATCTCCTAGAGACTCATGTTGAAATTTAATCTCCATAATGATGTATTAAGAAATGGGACCAAGCAAGCTCAAGCTTAGGCCTGTAACCCTGGGGCTGGGCAGGGAAGCCTCAAGCCCAGGCTGCGCTGCTGAGAATTGTGGGGATTGGGAAGCACTTAGTGCTGGGTCCTCACCATTCGGTGAGTCCCTTTGTGCTGAGTGCTCTAGTGCGGCTCAGCAGGAAAGCCAGTATGCCTCTGCCCTGTGCCGCCTGCAGCCCTGTGGGAGTCTGCAGCAGAAAGATCCTGCCAAACGCAGCCCTTCGACCCTGGGCTACAGAGTGAGCCCAGATTGACGGTTTTCTATGTCAATTATCCAGTGTGTGACATTGGGTTCTCAGCACCCAATGGTCAGAAAATGGACCGAGACACAGAAGATAGAATTTCTCCAGCATCAGTGTTGAAGACACATAGCTCACACCACTGCCTGTGCTCCTGTTTTTTCTCAGCCTTGACTTAGATCCTACACAGCAGGGTTCAAAATCACTCCCTCCTGCTCCTCCGCCAGTTAGTGCTTAGGATACACATCTTTGGTGCAGCATAAAAGTCACAACTCTGTTAAGTTTCAGTCTGTCAGCCTCCTCTTCCTCTATCCCACCCAGCTTTGACTGCATGCCCTTTTCCTCCCCCGACAAAGTGCTCAGGACACCTGCTTCATGCCTCTCCCAGCCTCCGCACTGGCTTCTAGATAACTGACTTAGTACTTCAATTCTGCGTCAGATTAGGGAGTAGGAACAAGGATCTGTGGTCCCCCTGTGGTAATTTGCCATACCAGCTGGGTGAAGGACTGTGCATCTAACTTTCACCCAACCAGCAATCTGACTTGAATAACTTGGGCGGAACTTTTGAGGCATCACATTATTTTAAATGAGAAAACTCTAATTTACACTCCTATTGTGAACAAAGTTATATTTTTTGAATGATGTGCTTAAAGTTTCAAGTGCTAAAGAAACTAGTATTGTTTACAAAACTGTGTTGTATGTAATAGAGAATTCATCCCAAACCAGCTTACAATATAAGGAATTTGTTATGACCCACAAGGGAATAGCACAGAAATTGGCAAGGCTCTGTCCAAAACTCCAGTGATGTAATTAGAGCCCAGTTTCTCTATGTGCATTTCATTTTTTTTCATGTAGTTTCATATTTTGGCATTTCTCCTTTGCGAGCTCCCAGATGCTGCCAGTGGACCCCAGAACTAACTTTTCTGGCTTAAATGCATAAAAATAATAGAAAAACAATTTGGCTTGAGTCTTACGCACTTCACTTAAGTCATAGGTACATCTCTAACTAAACCAATCACTGTACCCAGGAGAACGGGACATGCTGATCGGCTTAGAACTTTGTCACCAAAAGACAAAGGACTAGAAGGGTGGGGAAAATTGATCCCCGGGAGGTGGCAGAGTGTGGGTATCAGGGAAGAGTGAGGATTGTTTCTCAGGCAGGAAAACAGTAAACATTCCTGCACCCACTCCTGGATATTAGTCCACACCCCAGAGAGGCTTTGCCTGTCAAATGCATACAGTTAGAGTCTTAGGAAATACTGTGTTCTGTGAGTCTGACAGACCGTGGTCCTAGGACTTTGGGTGACGTACATGATGTGTTTACATTATCTAGCAAAGTGACTGAGAAAAAAAGAAAGTATCAAATTTGATGTTATTAGTAGACTGACTTGAAGTTTCTAAAATAAAAATTACTCTAATAGGTCCCTTTATATACAAGACTTTATATAAACAAATAGGGTTGACTCCTCATTATCTTTATCTTGATTTTTATAATTTTTCTTCTCTTATTTGAAATTGTTTTTCTCAGTCGTATCCTTTAAGCAGCAATGCCAAAATGGAATGGAATTAATTACATCATGCACATTTTCCTATTAATCATTTGACTTAACTGAGAGAGAGAAAGGGAAAGAGAGAGAGGAATATACGTACTATAATAGGACTTGGAGATGTGTGGATGTACAGAAATAGCAGGTGTGGACCCACACCTGATATTTAAGCAGAATTTAGAACTCTAATTGCAACTGGAATTTCAGACAGGGGAGCTTGCCACCTTTCTTCATTGCTTCATCAAACTTAAGTGCATTCGCAAAGGGTAACAAGAACTAATAACTTCAGCAGGCGCACGCTTGTGTGCTGAGCAACCCCAGATGGAGTCCAAGGGCTGTGTGTTTTAACTTGATGCAATCTTTAAGCTAGGAGGCGGTGAAAAGATGTCTGTCATTGAATTTTCTCAGACACGTTTAAAGTGTATTATCTAGAAAGTATACCATGACATAAAAATGTTGCTGCACCAAAATGCAAGTCAAGACATTTTCAAGGGTCTCTTACCAGTGCTGTGCCTAGCTCATGACGCGTCAGCCCTGGAGGGAGCAGTGGCTGCTGAAAGTTGGGGGGTTGCCCTCACGGCTCTGCCACATGGCGAGTGTTATTCCACCCCCAGCTCCCATGCTACATTTGGATATTAATTAACTAAAGTTCTACCCACATTCCAGGAGACGCTAAGAATAACATTTTGATGGTACGTCATACCATTCCTTCTTCAAGTAGTTCTTGAATGCCCCAGTTGTTTCTCAATAAGAAATGAAAGAAAAATCTCTGCATTTAGGAAGCTTGTTTTTTGAGGGAGACAGAAGAATGGTAAACAATAAACGATAAATTTCAAATTCTTGGAAAAAGGAAAATGGGGAGCATATGTTGGAGGGTGAGATTACAAGCAAGCAAGGTTCACTGATGGGGGACTACTTTTTAGTAAAGATAGAGAAATAGAGTAAGCAGTAGGGCTTTCTGGGACCAGCATTTTAGAGGAGACAGCAGGAAGGAAGACTGTGGTGTGGGAGCCTTGGAATCACGTGGAAGCCAGTGTAATTTTAGCTAAACAGATCGAAGTACAGTGTGGGTGTGGGGATTGTCTAGCACTTGAATTGAGCTGTTGTGACTTGTGTCCTGAATTGCTGTCGGAAACTGTCTCATTTTAGATTGACTGACATGCTCTGTCTTGACTTGACCTAGCTTTATTTGAATTTATTTGACTTAATTTTAAAGGTTGAATATTGAAGGTCATTCTAAGGGTTCAGCTTTGACTCTGAGTGAGATAGGAATTTCAGAATGTTGGACCAGAAAAGTGACATAATATGGATTCCAATTAAATATTATCACTGCTTGGTAAGAAGATCTGAAGGAAATAGACTGGCATTTAGCAGAGGAGGTGGTGAGAACCGATAAGTGATAATTGGGAGATTATCCTTTTAAAGGACTCAAAGGATTAACAAATGGATTAGAAATAGGATGTAGCAGAAAGAGAAGGAAAGACTGACTCAAAGAATTTTTGTTTAAGCAAATTGAAGCAAAGAGAAGCCGCTGGAGGTGGGAAAGACTGTAGAACAATAGGAGAGAGGAGCGCAAATGATTAGGATTCGTTTCTGAAAATGTGAAATTGCAATGTCTGCAAAACACTCAAGAGAAGCAATGGGAGCTCCCAGCCCAGGGCTGATGGGAAATCTCCTGGGCTGGAGATGTACACTTGGGAGACATCTGCTTGGGGGATGCGGTCAACTGATGATCCAGGGAAGGTAAATAAGGCTGCATGGTGTCAGGAGGGGATGAGGAGGAATAGGAAGGTAAGATGCAGTGGAGCCTGGGAGGAAGTGACTGTTCTTATGTTCTAGAAGCCAAGAAAGGAGGATCTTGAAGGCAGGGCGTGACATAGGTTCCTGGGATGCGTGAGAGTAGGACTGAAGAAATAGGAGAATACTTAACTGCTTTTGATAGTGACTATAGAAGAAAGAACCATGCTGATGTGGTAGAATGGCAGAATAATCTGAAATATTTAGTCGGTGGAGTGACTGCTTTAACTCTGGGCCATTTCCTCCCAGTAATGTTTTTGCTTAGTGCAGGGCCACAGGTGCAACCGAGTGGTTAAATGTTGGGGAGATTGTCTAGCTGTTTCCTCTTTGCTAGGGACAGAGGAAGCCATATTGTTTTACGTGCTAGCAACTCCCTTTCCATATTGAAGAGGGATTTAGTACTCTGCTTCACTAAATCCCTCTTCAATACTTTAGTCCACTAATTGTTTGCTTTCCTTTGTTGACTCAAAGTATGATCTACAATTATTTAAATGCATCTGAATTTCCTGGAATAGGTGTTAAAATGCCCACTATTTTTGCGTTCCATTTTGGACTTAGTGATAAGTGTCTGGGTAGTAGAGCTAGGATCTGGACTCCCAGTGAATTTCCTGGTGATTTTCTGTGCACTGAATAGGAGAAACAACAGCTTTTTCCTCTCTGGGTTGCTGTGAAGGAGGATGCCACATGCGCTTTCATCCGCTGGTGAGTTGTTCTATCTTTAGTGTATTTAAAACAGCATGTAGTATGAGAAATCACACACAAATGTACCTGAGTACTTAACACCCTTGAGAAATTGTTCTAGTCTCGTCTTCCTGATACCATTCAGGGAATGAAGAAAAACTGTTTCCACAGTTATGAACACAAGTAGGCTTACGGGACTTTCTTATAGTTGCTAATAAACAGTGAACTCCCTGATAAGTTAAACTTTATGTCACACTATAATCATATCATCACCAGATTACACACTGTCACTAACAACACTTGGATACCTAAAATTCCAATTTTTAAAAAATTTCTGTATCATGCTACTGTGTACATCCTTAACAAAAGTTCAGGAAGAGGAAAGTGATTTGAAACAACCATATATTTTAAGTTAAAAAAGACACTCCTAAATACAGTACATAGCTTTGAAAAATATTTCTGTAGATAATATAAAGAAAAGAACTGATTATTTCTTACAGCTGCTTTGCTTCACCACCGAGGGTATAAGTACCCAGCAGAAATGTCTTCAGGTAGAAACGATTCTCAATTTATTTAATAACTTCAGTATTGTTCACTTTTGTGTTATGATTCCTAAAATATGTTTCCAGATTACTTTAAGCAGTTAGTGGCTGAGTGTTCGGCTGTCTTAATAGATGTGTCCCTGTTCTTTTGCTCGTAGACATGAATACCTTGCTGCCAGTTGAAGTGGGATTTGAGATGATGGCAGCAGCAGGCAATTTCCAGGACAAATTACTATTTGGGCCACTAAATGGGGTGGGCAAGGGAAGAGTCTGTATTGCACTGTTGACCTGTCTCGTGCATCTACGGCCAAAGATTCCGCCAGAGGCCACTGTGCTGGGAAATGGTCCAAGCGGTGCTGAACACCTTCTGTTTCCAGTGACTCCTCTCTGCTGGGAACACATGTTAGGTTCTGAAGGAAAGAGCAGAATCTGTTTTATAAGAGCAGTGGGAAAATGTAGCTACATGTGTTGGCAACTTCAATATTTCCATGACAGTGTCTATGTAGAATATAACATTCTGTCTGTTTCCCATTACAACCATTTCAATATCAGTTTCTTACAGCAAAACTATATTTTCCATGCATAAATACAGACATAGGGCTTTGTTTTCATTTGAGACGCCGTTTCAAAGTGGGGTTGGTTCTAGTTTACAGGTTTGATTCCCGACCAGCTTCTCACCTCAGTGCCCTGAAGACAAAGTCATAATTTTAACACAGAATTATTTACCCATATTTTTTCTAGAGGAATGTGGAATAAAACTCATGAGCTTCTAGGGGAATTGAAGAGGTGTCAGTGGACCCAGTGTTATACGTGGTTTTTGTGTTTTAGAGTAAAGCAGCTCCTAGCCTTCAGTTTAAAAATGGTAATATTCAAAAATTGTTCCAAGCAAGTATTTCCCTGGGTGTTGGGTGAACTGCTGGATCCTTTACAGAATTCTGATAAGAGTTGTTGGCTTCCAAAGCTCCTATAATGGACCACTCTGTTGTGGAGTGTATTCTTTTAAGAAAGGACCACATCTACCCAGAATCTAAGGTTCCAGAAACAACCATAAATGCTTGTCTAAAGATCCCGCTTGGCAGAACTCATGTCACGTGCTTATTTCTTGTTTGATAGTGAACATACAGAGGTCTGATTACAGCTACAATTTTCATCGATAGGGGAGATTCCAGAGGAAAGCTAGTGTACCCAGGCAATTTATGTAGGAACAGAGAAGACAGAAGCGGTAAGGGACAGAAATTTCTCCTTAGTCTTACAATTTGTGTGTCTGGAGGTAAATTGTGTGCAGTCTTTCAGGGAATCTAGCTGCCAGCTCCTCATCTAGACCTCTAAATGTCACTGACTCTGGAAATTAACTGCGACCTGGCCAGCAGTGAAGGAGGTCAGTTAGGCCGTGCCTCTCTGTGGAACGGATATTAAAACCGTGTCCATCTGGCCCTGCAAATTGTAACTATGGTTTTATGCTGCTATTTTGAGGGCAACATCTTGAAGCATCTGTTTAAAGATTGCACTGAGTACGGTAGCCTGAGGAATCCCGGGTCTCAGTGACTCCTTGGTAACTTTCTGTTTTGTTCTAAGGCAGATTATAAATTCCCTCACGCTCTGGCTGCTCAGTATAAGATCACATGTTTTGTGGGGCACCCTTACAAAGAGTTTTCGGGATAAATATATCTTGGCAGCCTAAAAAGTCAAGCACAGAGCAGTAAAATCAAATACTCTCTTCATAAATCATAAGAGTGTTCCAAGAGCCATATGTAGTTTCAGTTCTTACAACACTTTGAATGCTTCATAGCATCGCAGAGCAGGTGAATAAACTGACTGCACAGAAGGGTCCTCAAGAGTCACGGGTCACTGCTTAGCTGCAACCTACTGGAAGTTTCCACTGCAGACTAGCACCACCTAAGATGTATATGAAAAAGGAAAAGATGCAGTTTCTTGGTGAAGTAAAGCTCAAGAGAGACTAATTCAAGTTGACATAGTTAAGGTCAAGTGCTCACCTATGCAAATATTACAGAAAGAATGTGAAAATAACAATATGAATCTGTATTTTCACATCAAATGATTAAACCAACATGATACAACAGAAGAAGGTAGTGTAATTTCTAAAGCCTTGCAAATAACTCATAGCAGGAGCATTAGCTCCTTCTAAAAATAATCTTAGAGTGAAAATTATTTATATATAAATATGCAATATATATAAATACATAATATAAATATATTTTATATAAATATATGTCATGGATAAAAATCAAAATGAGATGATAAACAGTGACCTGATCACATTGATTCTAAGTTCAATGTAGAAGTACTTACCTAAAATTTCAGTGCAGATAAAATTTGTGTAGGAATGAGATGTGAAGGCACGTATATTGTCACCTGAAATCTTCGCTAGTCAAACACCACTTCATGTGCCCCAGCCATGATTATTTACCCCAATTAATGTGGTGAGAAACATGACAGAATCAGGAGGAGAGTCTATTCTTTAATCAAAGCTTTTGTGAAGAAAGTAAGCAAAGCCAGGTATGTTAAAGTCGGTTTGCTCATACTCTAAAATCAGTTATCCATCCCTCTGTCTGTCTACCTGTCTAATAAACATGGAAACAAATTATTTTGAAAAAACTGCTGGGCAAGCTCCATCAATCTCCAAATTCTATAAGAACTGATAGCTCTTAGCCACTGAACCAAAATAAAAAAAAATGAGAGGAGGATGTAGGGTCTTACCTGAGTGTCCCGTGTCTGCATTTTCTCTACTCTGCTTTCCTCTTCTTTCTCTGTCTCCATGGTCCACACCTCGGCCCACACGGTGGAGCTGGCGTTGGTAAGTGCTCCTTGGCATTAAGGGTCTCCCCCTGCTGAGACCTGACCCTGCCCGGTCTTCTCCATCAGTCACTTGGGCACCATCAGCTGTAGAGGTGACACCCTTCAGTGTTCTCTGGTCACGTGACCAAGTTGCAGAAGGGTAGTAACACTGAGTAAGTTTCTCCTTCATGTTCTGTGAGCTGTAGGACCCAGAAGCTGTGAGGGGCTCTCACTGGCTGTTTTATCTCCCCCGCCACGCAGAGCTGGTCCTAGGGTTTGGGAAGGGACTTGGTCAAGGTGCTGTGCAGTGTCACCATCCCGGCTTGACACTTAGTGCTCTCTGGTGGAAGATGGGTAGTGTCAACGGAGCAGTTACTTCTTAGTCTTGGAAAGGGAGAAAAGCAGAGCTGGAAATCTCAGGCAGAATCGTGGAAGTCTGCAGGTATGTGTCCCATCACGCCCAGGCTTTAGGTCCCTAGAGTGAAGAATAAAGACTAAAATGCTATTCATTGCTGAAGCCTGTGCAAGACTGCAAAAAAGCTGCCCCTTCCTGGCAGTTTGATTTCAGTATTTTTCACCCTTTCCTCTCCCCTCACCAAAGTGCCGGGGAATAAGAGAGTACAGTTCTGTGGCCGCCTTCCCAGGCCCCAAGGTCTTCACCCTAAAGCTGATACTCCTGTCCGCCCCTTCCGGTGCTAAGTTTGTTTTTCGTTTGATTTTTGTGGATGTTGAGTACACACGTACACATGCATGTGCGTGTGCATGCACGCGGACACACACACACACACACACACAGTGGCGAATTCGCCTGCCAGGCATTTTTTGGTTAAAATTCTTAATGCTCCATAATTGTACCACACTTATCTTGGTTGGTGATGGGAAAGAAGCCGTGAGTGGGGATTTGGGATTGTGTGTCTCACAGCCACTGTACCCCCTAAAAGCCCAGTGTTTGAGCCCGATTGTGTGGCTCTCATATGTATTTGATATGTCCTACAACATGTGTGCACGTGTGTGAGTGTGCGCTTCAAGACTGAAGAAGACATGGTCCAGTGATACAGTCACCGTGTGCCTCAGACACTCTGGATGGCAGCCAAGATGAGCTGAGCTTACTGTCCTTTCAGGTGGTATCGGACTGGTCTGGAAACGGTGTGGGCCCGGCCCAGGCTTCCACTGGTGCACACTGTGATGTGAGCACCGGGGGCAGTTACCCAGAATGAATGTTTTGCTGTAAGATTAAATGATCATGTAGACAAGGACGAAGGTTCTGTTATGGATTTCTTTGAACCCATCTGATCACAAAATCAGCTTAGCAATTCCAGGAAACCAGCTGCTTGCATTGTTTGTTTTTGAGGGTGGGGGTGCTCGGCGTGGGCCAGTGGACTGCTCCTGAGCTAAACTCGAGACTCGTAACCTTGCTTTTCTTCTGAACGTACTGATAATCGGACCCCTCAGCCTCTTATAACGTACTGCTCTTCATGGCGAGAAGTATGTTTCGGAGGTATCTGTTTAGATATGAACTTAGAATGAATGCAAACATGTTGCCAGAGATGATTATTTTTCTATAGAAGCTTTTAACAAGCTAAGTCCTAAGCGGCATCATTACTCCTGTCTGTTAATTGTGTTTCCAAAAGCACTAGGTTGTTTTAAAATATCATTTTAACATTATCAAATATACACATTCTAAATGAAAAGTATTTAGAGGAAGTTATAGAAGGTGTTGATATTTAGGACTGCAGGACTTAAAGTATTGAAGCACACAGTTAAAGAGATAATTAATAAATGACCATCATAAACTATTTCTCTGTGGGAGTCATACTGTGCCACGTTTGGGATTAATGGCCTCTGAAGAAATATTAAAAATATATCTCTATCAGTTCATTAATATTTGAACAGTACTATTCATGTGTAATTGGAGTGATATTGTTTAATGATCACCAATACCTCCTGCAGGATCTGTATCAAGTATGTACTATGACAAAGAAAGATAGCTTTTGGGGAAATGAATGTCTCTTTCTTCAGCTGCTGTGCAGTATGTGGTGTGAGGTTCCTTGCGTATGTGTGCTGTGGTTTTGTTGAGAGCTCTCGCTGCCTCTGCAGTCAAGTGCTCTACTCCATAAGTCTTGAGCCTCTCAACTAGCTCTCTCCTGATGGCTGGAGCTCTTTTAGAAATGCCTGTCTACGCCAGGCCTGAGGCTGCACCCATGGAACCCAGCCCTGAGGAGGATCATGATCGCGTTTCAAGGCCAGCCCTGATACCCTGTCTCAGAAAAAGAGTCTGCATCTTTTTTTTTTTTTTTTTTTTGGTACCGGGGATCGAACTCACGACCTCACGCTTGCTAGGCAGGCGCTTAAGCCACTGAGCTAAATCCCCGGCCCAGAAAAAGAGTCAAAAACAAACACAGTCAACAACGATAGCAGAAGACCCTGTCTGACTGCCTTGGTTCTTAGGTTACTAATCTGTTTCATGCTCTTGACATCTGTGAAGAGCTCGGTGGAGAGAAGCAATACTTAGGAAGACTGTTGAAAGCGTGTTATTCAGCAGCTTTTAATGTACTTCAGACGCTGCCCCTGGCTTCAATCCTGCCCCCAAAGCCTGCTCGAAGCCATCAGTGTGAGGCCTACAGAGACTTCACTGCAGAACTTCACTAGACAGTGAAGCCCTCATTTTTGCGGAAGAGAATAATAATGTGAAGAGAGGCAGCAAGCCTGTTGCCCGGTTGGTGCCGAAAGGCTCCTGATGATAACCTTCATCTTCCCACCCCATTTCCTCATGTAGCCTGTAAGGTGAGCTCTCTCCTTTCTGCTTAAGGCACAAGGATTCTCCAGGCACCGAGAAGTTGATAATCTGGGGATGGAACATCCTGTGTCTTTCTTGTTCTGTTCTTGTTCTTGCTCCAGAAAGATCGAAATTCAGCTCAGTTAATGTGAGCATTGTGCTTCTCATAGTTACCTATCTTCCTGTGCCATTATCTTGTTTTTGTCCCTCTCACCGATTTATACATCTTTTAACCTAGCTTCTGCATTTTGGATTGTAAAGACTTTGGCTGCACACTCAGAGTCTTTGAAGGAATGAATGAGTCTCTCTCTGTGAACAAGGCGTTGCGCTCTTCAAAACCTGCTCCACCTTCCTTCCCGGGGCTGTCTCCTGACGCAAGCGATCAGAGCAATAGCGGTAGACAGGTCCGGCGTCTCCGTCTCTGCTTACATCTTCTTTGCTCGTGTGTCTGTGTGGAACATGCCTGTTCACAGATGCACACTTGCATCGCACTGGCCTATGTGACGTCCCTCCTTCTGCCACTAAGATCCGTCACACCCTGAGCACGCACCAATCCCAGGCCCCTCACACTGCCTCTCGCGTTCTTGTCTCTGCTTCTGTTTTCCCCCCTTGAGCATGTTCAAACCTGTACGCCCAGACACTGTGCCAGAACGGGCTGTTGCTGTAACAAAACACCGCCGTGGGGCCGAGCAGCCAAAATTGGCCCTCACACAGTTCTGACGGGTTGGCTTCTCTCTGTCCTCTCCTCATGAGCACGGTCACCATCTGTTAGGGTCACCTCATGACCTCATTCCTGATGGATGAGCTCTTTAAAGACCCCCATCTCCAAAGACGGTCCCAGGGGCTGTGTGGTCAGACGTCCCCGCAGGCACGTTTCCGGGAACACAGCAGAGTCTAGAACAGAGACCCACGTTCATCTCTGGAGTCTGAGCTCTTAACTCAGATCCTGTCCTAGAATAAACACATAAATGTTTGTTAATAAACACCACGTTAACATAATTTTTAATAATAGTGAGTGGAAAATGTTTTTCCCAGTAATTTGTGAAAACTAAAAAAATTTTAAAAAATTTTAAAAAGTCATTAAACAGCAGCAGAGTTTCTTTTACCAGCTTGCTCCCTGAGGTCTGATTCCATGGTTAGGAGCATCCCTAGCAATTTTGTTATGCTGCCACCAAGCGACAAATAAGTGAAACTGCACCACATGTACCACAGAGTTTATACCTTTGCTTAAATTGAGTAGGGTTGAGTTTCAAAGCTCTCAAAAAGTCATAAAAGGCAGTTCTACGTTTAAACTGTTAATTTCTTCTGTTAACAAATTTAGTAAATCTGGAACAAAAATTGACATGGAATCATATGCCACAAATATTTATAAAAATGAGACCATAGTCATGGTTTTCTGGTGAAATGATGACTGGTAGGTATCAGATACAGATTTTTATTGAGCTTTAATTCCGACTGCATGGCCATCATGAATTCACTGAAGGAGACGTATCCTCTGGTTTGTCTCGGTATTATTGTTTGATCAGCACCCAAAGACAGGAGGAGACAGCTGCTTTTCTAATGGAGAGAAATGGCTGATGGTCCTCCTGAATTTGGCGTTGGAATGCCGCAGTGATTTCTGTGGTAGGGATAAACAGGGCCACCCCTTACCCTCAGAAAGCTAAGTGGAAGCTGCGCTTTCAATCTTGTGCTTTGCGCCTGCTTACCACCCCACCCATCTGCCCCTCTGGTCTGTAGACACCACCATTCAAGGAGTCACCTATTTACCAAACATCTCATGTGGCCCGATTCTGCACCAAACGTGTTCCTCTGAACTTACCTTGTTTAGTTAACTTTTACCCCTCCACAGAGTGGGCTTCTTCCGTTAGATGGTGATCTCTGTGGGTTTTCAATTCAAGATCATAGACTTAGCTACTAGACGGGTACTTGGTCTACTGGAGGATATTAATAAATATTAAGTCAATGAATAACATTTATTGGAATAAATTAGGGTTTAATGGAGGCTGGTGTGCAGCTGCTTCTGGATGGCAGTTCTCTCGTTGGAGGAGCCCCTTGAGTGACTCACGAATCTGTCTAGTCTTTCTAGGACACCACTGAGCTAGGTGCTTTACCTCTTTTATGCTATCCCCACTTATCTTTCATGCCTTCCTCCTGACATGTCTGGTATTCTAAAATCATGGGTCATCAACTTGAAAAATCACATTTGCACATCTGTAAAATCAGGGTGCGTCTCTCCATGGCTATAAAATGGCAGCACGGCTGGCCTGGTGATGTGTGTGTGTGTGTGTGTGTAAGTGAATACTGTTGCCTATGGGTGTGGTGGTGTGCGTGTGTGTGAGTGAGTGTCCTTGCCCCTGGGTGTGCAGGCTTGGCCACTGCCGTGTTGGACTGATGGAGATGTCACTCTCTTGAGGTTTCAGTGAGGGACTGTTGCGTGGGGCGTATGATTTTGGATACTGACATCTGTCTTAGTTACTTTTTTCATTGCTATGACAAAATGTTGAACACCTGAAGCTAAAGGAGGAAAGGTTTATTTCAGCTCACAGTTTGCAGAGGTGCAGCCCATACTCGGCTGGCTTCAGGGCGGGGTCATCACAGAGGAGACACAGTCCATGGCAAAGCAGGGCAGGCAGAAGGCAGCCAACTGGGAAGTAGCAAGCAGCAATCTATAGGGCACACAGCCCTCTTTCTGCCCCTTATATTCTACCCAAGCTCCCCACCTTTAAGGCAGGTAACCCTCACGGGGCGGGGGTACCCTAAATTCTACCTTTACACTGTGAACCAGTGCCAGCTTCGCATCATCGATCCCTGCAACACACCCTGGACCAGGCCACCTCTGAGAAGTCCCACCTGTGACAGTACGAGGCTTTGGCGGACATCTAGACACGAGCCATAACGTAACCTGAGAAGTCTGTATTGAAATTTCTGATGAGATCAGAGAACCACTAGCGGCAACATTACAGAATGAGTGGTTGTGGCTTGAAAAAACAAACAAAAACAGAAACAAGAACAAAATGCTGGTGTTAGAAATACCACATTATCAGTGCTGCTTTGGCAGAAAGGATATTTACTGAGAAACACGGTATCCATCTGAGTTAAAAGACTATTAGGAAGGTTGGCCTTTGTGCGTAAAGATTTTTAGGAGCAGCTTGTTTTCTTCCTTTTAATTTTAATTAGAGTGATATGGAATAAATCTGTGTCTGTGTCAGCATAAATCTAAAATAAGGTGGTGACTACATAGATAGTTAAAATTTAAAATAGTGAAGGATAGTTTGTCATAGATGAATTGGCAGTGTCCTGATCACAGTTAAAAGTGGAAAACACCTAATCAGTGACACCTCATTATAGTGTCAGGGAAATACTGTACTGGTTGGCTACTGAGTACTAACTAAACACTGCGAAATTCAGCAGTGGAGAGGCACCCAATGCCAACACTTGTGATGCTACTTCAGCCCCATTAGTCTCTCTTTTATGCCAGAGATAAGCTGATAAATAAACTACTGTTAGACATTGTCCAAGCAGACACACTAAATAATCCTGCAAAAAATCAGGAGGTCCATTGAAAAGCTATTATATTTTTATCCAATATAATATAATACAGATGTTGGGCATAGTTGTAGCATGAAAATCTTTAATTTGTATTATTTATTATATCTCTTTTTGGATTTACTGAAGGCATTGATTATTTTACATTTAAATGAGTCTTTGTCTTGACTCCATACTTGAATGCAGTAATAAATTCTGCAATGCCCTTTTTCTTCATTCCCTGAACCCTGTTCTTAAAATTTTTTTTGGCCTCTGGACATGTGAAATTAGCTTTCAAATTTGTAACTAATGGATTTCCCATTAAACTTGTCAGTTATCTACTTCCTTAAAGTTTTAAATTTTACATTTTTCTGAGAAAGTTCATATTGCCATTGGACTATCCGGTACAATAAAATTCCATCAAAAAGAGATATTTTCTTTCTTCAGAGATTTTTTTTTATTTTTAATAAACTAAAAAATCTAAAAAAAATCCCACAAACTGGTCTTATGCTATATATTGAAATATTAAAGAAATAAACTATACTGTCTTGTTCAAGTCTGATATCACCTAATATTTCAAAGAGAATAAGACCATACTTCTTGACAGGGTATCCAACCCTGTCTACAAAGTGAATTCATCATACCTTTTCTTTATCATCTCTTAAGAGTAGACTCCTTAAAGACCTTAGTTTTTGTATGTGTAGTACTTTACACAGTGCCTAGAGCATTTAATGTCCTTGAATAAATGCTTATTCAGTCTACATATATTTGAATATTGCCTCTGTCAGTTGACCAATGTCATTGACTAAGTTACTTGCCATCCAGAACCCTAGAGTCTTCATCTGTCAACTGAGGGTAGATGATTGAACCTCTCTCTTATGTAGTTTTGAAAATTAATCTAGGTAATGCATGTAAAATGTTTAGCTGTGAAGCCTAACACATAGGTGCTAGTTCAAATTCATCTGCCACTTCTATATTATTACTGTTATTAGCACTGGAGAACCTGTAGAGGATGACTACATAAGAATCTAGGCAACAACACTCAGCATACTCATTTAAAATTATTTGTCAACCACTGTTTAAATTCTTGGAACCTGTATTCTAAGCAAGAAGGCAGACTGTAAAGAAATCTATAAAAATGGTATATTTCATGCACTTACAAGCATAATGAGGGAAATAAAATGCAGTAATGTGAGAGGAAATAAAGGATGAAGAGGGTGAGGTTCCCCTGCCCAACCTAGTGTAATTAATGAGGAATGATAAGGAAAAGACTGTAACTAAGACATAAATGATTGGGCTGACCAGTTTTTGTTAACCTGACAAACTATCTGAGGTAATAAACGTAGGAGGAGGAAAAGGGTCTTTTGGCTTACGATTTGAGAGGCTTCAGTCCATGGTCCTTTGGCTCCCTTGGCATTGACTCTGTGGCCGAGCATGGAACACATTCTAGAGCTAAGCCGCTTACATAGTGGTGAAAGCAGCCAGGGCCCAATGTCCTCACCAAGGAGACAACCCCAGTGACCTGCACTACTGCCGCTAGGGTCACCTTCTGAAAGGTTCCCCCACCTCCGGACACCACCGCGGGCAAGGGTCAAGCTTTATCACATGACCTTTTGAGGGGCATTCCAGATCTAAGTGTGCCAGTGATAAAAAGCATTTAGGCTTGCAAAGGTTTCAGGGAAAATGTTTTCAAATGAGGGAGGAGAAAAGGTGAAGGATCTAAAATGAAACAAACATGGCCTGTTTGGGAGCAGGAAAAAACAAAACATGGAAGAAGTTTAAAAATAGTGCAGTTTTAAGATGGTAGAAAGGGAACTAAGTAGTTGTCTAGCTAGAGCAGCACTGTGGTTCAGAGCAGGAGAATGTAGTGGCCGGTGAAATTCTTTCAAGTAGTGCTCTTGGTTGGGTATTCTATTTTGCAGTTTTATAGTACCGTAACACAATTCCTGGATCCGCTTATAAATAGAAGAGGTTAGCTCAGGGATTTAGATATTATTGTCCGAGATCTGGTGGTACCATGTGTGATGCCCTTATTGAAAGTAGCAGATTGCAGTGGCAGGAAGCACATGTCTGAGCAAATTCCTCACATTAGGAACCAGGAAGGAAGGAGAGGGGATGAAGGAGAAGGGAAGAGAACAAGGCTTTTAATGCACGGACCATCTCCAGCCTATAATAACAATAAACAAAATCCACCGATGGCTAAAGAAACACAAACAAGAAAAAGAGTGCTAAATGTAAGATAGAAATACTCCTCAAATTGGTTCTCTGAATTCATGCAAACCATGTCAAAATGCCACTTTATCTGTCTTTAAGAGAAATTGACAAGTTGATGTAATACTCATGTGGGGAAAGATAAAGGATGCAGAATACATGAACCAACCTTGAAAAGGAACAGGAGTACACATCCCAGTTTCAAAACCTAAAAATCAAAGCAAAACAAAAGCAGAGCACACTTCTCAGTGTCAAACCTACTACAAAGATACAATAATCAAAACAATGTGTCAGTGACAGTGGGTACACTTGGGTGCATAAGCTATAGTAGACAATAAAGAAACCCCTACTTTGTGATGTTGGTTTTTGACAAACGTGTCAAGAAAATTCAAAGCCTAGTCTTTTCCACAAATGGGTGTGAAAATGTGTTTATCCACATGGTAAAGAATGAAACGGAAGCCATTTCATTCCATCCATGGGAATTGATAATACTGAATTGTTAACCTGAAGCCTAAGAGTTAAACTATACAACTCTTAGAATAAGTTTTATGAGTAAATCTTCATGACTTTGAACTAGGCAGCTGTTCTCTGAATATAACATCAAAAGCACAAATGAAGATAGAGAATATAAGTAGTATGTCGTCAAAATTTAAAATTATTTTTCTTCAGAGAATACCCTCGAAATGGGCACTTATGGAGTATATGAAAATATTTGCAAAACATATATCTCATAAGGGATTTACATCCAAGATACAAAAGAATTCTTTCAAGTCAACAGGAGAATAATAACTGAGTAAAGATGGGTGAAGAATCTGAATCAGCGTTTCTCTAAGGACAGCACACAAATGACCACTGAGCACATGAAAAGATGAGCAGTATCAGGAGTCATCACACAAAACCGTCATGTCACTAATTCGTGTTCACTTGAATGGCTATAAAAGTGGCAAATAAACTTTGGCAATGATATGGATAAACTGGTACATTGCTAACCTGCTTGTGGATTACAAAATGAGGCTAGGGCTGTTTTTTAAAATTTTAGCATATTTGAAAAATATTACACATCAAGTTATGATCCAGTAACACCATGAGTAAGTGTGTACCAAAGAGAAGACACCAAAGGTAACTGGGAACATATGCCCACACAGAAAATTGCATCAGGGCATTTGTGGAGGCATTATTTACCATAGCTAAAAGTAGAAACAGCTGGGAACATAGCTCAGCGGTCTCAGCACCTGCCCGACAAGCTCAAGGTCCTGAATTCAATTCCCAATACCAAATACGTAAATAAAAATAAAAAAGAAAAGTAGAAATACATTCAAAGTGCATCAATGGATGAATGGATAAACAGACTGACTTATACGTTAGAAGAAATATTTGCCGGGGATTTAGCTCAGCGGAAACGCGCCTGCCTTGCAAGTGTGTGATCGTGAGTTGGAACCCAGGTACCAAAAAGAAAAAAAGAAGTATTTATCCATGAAAGGACATGTATTGTAGGGTTCCATTTGGACAAAATGTCTCCCAGAGGCAAATCTACAGAGACAGAAAGTACATTAATATTTGCCAGACCTTTGTCAAGAGCCCAGTAAGCAAAGCACAGGGGAGTACTGAGGGGGAAAAGAGTTTCTAACATGATGAAAATATTTTATGGTGAGTCTTGACAGTGATTGATGATGGAAAAAAAAAACATTGAATTGTATGTTTGAAATGGGTTAACTTTGTAGTGTGTAATTTGAAAAAACTATTATTAAAAAAAAGCCAAGGGAAGATACTTCCAGAAGATTCCACTGGGTTTTGAGGTGACTTGTAAGGATTTAATAGGTGTTTAATAGAGGAGACTTCTGGCACATTTTATTCGTGTCTGTATCTTCAGCATTTAGCAGTGTCTTTTGATAGAATATGGTACATTAAATGTTGGAGGAATAAACCCATGAATAGAAACTTGAAATAATGCAGAGTAAGTTTAAGCTGACAAGGATGACCATGAATTAAACTAGAAAAACTGGAGGAAAGCAAGGATGGGGTGAACATGGAAAATGCTAGGATTTTTATACCAATAGACAGAAAAGTAGATGTTTCTCAAAGACAATGGAAAAAAAATCAAGTTTGTAGTGAAGAGAAAATGGATCTCATTAATCATACACTCATATTTGTGCTGTGAATATTCAGATTCAGAACCAACTTTAAAATGAATGTATGTTTTCAAAATTTTCATGAACCGTATTAAGAGAACAAAAATGGCTGAAGCTTGATAGGAAAAGAAAGTGAGGAGTTTAGTTTTTGATACGATATTTTCAAGGTTTTTGTGTGGTACCAGAATGCCATTTCCATGAAGAGATCATTTTGCTTATCTTTGTAACACATAGTAGCAAAAGTAATACTCTTGAAATTATTAAGCATATTCGTTTAATTAATAAAACAATTTCTAAAAATGTAGTAGATAGTTAATATACCATGTTAAAACTGCACAGTTGATTTGTGCCTAGAAGCATAGTGTTTGCGCAGTCAGTATAAAAAGTTTTCGTAAAATTTTGAGGGACAGTAGATTACTCTAGGAAGAAATAGAGCTAGAATCCAGCCGGATATTTAAGGAATGACTAAGTGGAGAGAAACTGTCACCCAAACTGCATTTTATATAGTATGTTGTATTTCTTAAATTCTTAATTTCTCAATTCTAAAACAGAAATTGCCTGATACAAAGGCAGAAATAAAAAGATGAACTAAAACTTTAGAGGAGAAAAGAAATTCTTGAAATGATAATCAAGGAATGGAAATTAAATGTCCTGATAGAAGGAATGTTGTATTATTAAATCAACTTTCAAATTAGATTATCATGAGAACTATGTCATATGATCAAAATACACAGTGAAGCCGGGTGTGGTGGCACACTCCTGTAATCCCAGGCTGAGGCAGGAGGATTCTGGCAAGTTGAAGACCAGCCTGGGCTACAAAGTGAGCCCACGGCCAGCCTGAACTGCATAGTGAAACCCTGTCTCAAAAAGACCAAACACACACACACGCACGTGCGTGCGCACGGTGAATGTTTCACTATTTTAGAATTTTTATTGCAGTAAAATTCCCAGTCATCGCTCCCACCCCCAGGTGGGCCTCTGCACTGTGCGCACACTGATTTCAAACCTACCCGCCACTTTCTAGAAGTTCCCTTTTGGGTCTTAGCTGCACTGTCCTGGATGCCCTGATGTCCTGAATTGATTGGAAATATCCACTTGTCATGGTCATTTTGACTTTAGGGAAGAGCCGCGTGTCACACCGTGCCGGATCCGGTGGGTAAGGAGAGCACGGGCACCTGCCAGGTTTCTGTCACCTGCCAGGTTTCTGTCAGATGCCCTCTGCAGCAGGTTCACTGAGTGTTTTGTCAGAACTCGGAAGGACACTCCTGAAAGGGGACCTGCAGAACTGCTTCAGAGAGTGGCAGGAGCTTGGGGTACCTGTGTTCGAAGGGAGGGGGGATTTGAGGGGATCAGTGGCAGTGTGTCTCTGACTATAATACATTAGTGTAACGTAAGCATTCCCTGTACATTGTAATTATCCCTGCTGATGATTGTCTGTCCTTAATCCAGGGATGACTGACTTCAAGGGATTCATCTACATTCTTATTCTCCTTCTAACACTAACAATCATGTCTTTGTACCTGGGTCTAATAAAACTGATAAAACTAAGTGATCTCTATTCACGGCTGTTATTTCTTATATTACTCTTCATCCGTCCATCAAAGAGGATTCTCTGAGTGTCAGATCTGCTAGTTAATTGACTTCACTCTCAGGATACGGGGTGCATGTTACATCTCCTAACCTTGGCCTGAAGGTGTGAGCGAATATTGTGTGTCTGTTCCCCTGAGATACACGCTTCCCATAGCGCAGATTTCAGACCTCTGGAAGCCCTGGGGGACCTGCCGGTTCACACACTACTCTCCCTGTGATTCCCAGCAGTGATATTATTTCACATCTACTGGTTATGGAAGCGTGAGATTCAGGGCAAAGCAACTGCGAGGAGAAGCTGGCCTAGTGCTGGGCGGAGCCCTGCTGGGAAGCCGAGGTTCTGCCCAGCGTGGCAGCAGGGCCGTGCAGTCCCTGCGCTGCCCAGCTGCCGAAGGACGCCAGGCGGTGCCCAGGCTGCCCTGTGTGGCTTGCCAGCATCTGTCAGTGTCACGTCAGTTCCGGTTGGCTCCAGCAGCCAGAGCTTTCCCGCTGGAGGAAGACTGGCGTGCCAAGGACAGGTCCAAGTCTAGCAGCTCATCTGGTATCCGAACGGTGACAACGTAATCTGCCAGTCTCCTGTGTCAAAACCGGGTACTCTGCCTGTTTTACGGGCACCTGAAGCACAGAGGAATCACGGGTCCGCCCTGAGTCACGGCCATGGTTTAGCCATCGTTTCCGGGTGGACGGAGCTGTGTGCGGCCTCTCTCCCTTTCTCTGTCTTTGGATGCGTGTTAGAGCAGTGACCTCTTGACTTTACCAGTGTCCCCAGCAGGTCTGAGTGTTGTTGCTGGCCCCGCATCAGACCCTGCCAGCACTTCAGACTTGGTAAATGGTAATGCCGTTCACTATGAAATACTAATGCTAAGAATGCGTCCTATGGAAACATTGAAAACTATGTCCAGAAATCAAGATGCGGTAGCGTTATCTATTAACAAGAAAACAGCAACCTACTTTAAAATTAAATGCACATTTTCAAAGAAAAATTCTGTTAAATACAGTGTAGTAATCAGAAAATAGTTAAAATATTTGTAGGAGAATATTTTATGACAGTACATATTCATAACATAGATCTGATAATTAAAATAGGCAAGTTCTTAGCATTTCTTAGATACAAAGTACCATTTTGTTTTTATGGAGACTACCTGATTTGACTGTTCACCAACCCTGTAAGAGGGTATCATCATTTTTCGCATCTTACAGATGAAGGAGTTGAATCCTAGCAGGGTAAAGCGTTACACGTGAGATTGTCTGGATTCTCAGGGTAGAGAGAGGGTTTGAATAGTCAGTTTGACTCCAGTGCCTGTATTTTTAGTGTGATGCTAAATTGTTTGTGTAGGTGAACAAAGCAAGTGAAAAAACATCTTATAAGATCTAATATTCTTTGCATATACAAACATGTATGCTATAATAAACATAGACAAGTTGAACCCTAAATATCATTGGTCATTTTCTCCCAGTAGTATAATTAAGTGCTGTTTTACTTGCATCTTGACTATTTTGCAATTTAAAAAATGTTGAATAACACATACGCATTTCTATAAGTAGGAAAAAAGGTAATGAAAAATTTGACACTGAATTATTTATTATTTGTGTTTAATCTTTAATACATGATAAAGACTAAGAGCAGGGTAAACATATAACTAAATTTCCGCTGATCTGTTACCTACTTTGCATGGCAGCCACGTAGCTTACTAGTATTTTTATTCCCCTTATCCTACGTTCAAGAATTGAAACTTACTCATTGGGCCTAATCTGCAGGGCACCTCAAGGCTCACAAATCTTTTCCAAAGCATTTACAATACTATTCAGCTTAAGATAACTTACGATATTATTACCTTCAGTGTAAGATGATTAAGGCTCAGAGAGGTTAGTATCATGGACCAGATCACACAGCTACTCAAAAGCAAAGTTGATCTTCAAATTCAAAGTCTGTCCAGACCCAAAACCCCTACTTAATCCTTCAGCGTTTCCCGGATCAGTTCTTCGGGTCTGCTTAGCCTCCTGTGTGCGGCTGTTGGGCACGGGCTGCTCCAAGGCAGGAGGCACGTGGACAGCAGAGCCTGCCGCTCTGAGCACACCTTAGCCTTGGGTAGACCGTGGCCTCCTAGTATTGACAGGGCCGAGGCACCCTGCGGAAGGACATTGCCATCTGTCAGCACAGAGCCGCACTGCTCTACTGGACCTGCGCTTCCTAAAGTCCAAGGTGCTCAAGAGCTCCGAGAAGCTTTGTTTGTAGACCACCTTCCGCTGCAGCCGCTCTGTGCTGAGATCCAAGGTGAGCGTTCTGATCAGTCCCAGGTGACCCTGACCGCTGGCCCAGGGACGCCTCTGAGCTGCCGGCTCTCAAGGCTGAGTCAGCAGCGCTGCAAGGCGCCTGGCTGCCAGCTCTGTCTGAGGAATGCCAGCTTCAGGAGGAAATTGTCAGTCTGCCCTGGAAATCTAGAAACAGACATCAGTGACCTACAGGGCTTGTTTGGTTTCAACTGATTGAGCTGAGGAACAGATGGAGGGGACAGGGCCATCGAGAGTGGGACCACCAGAGAATGGCTGAAATCTGAGGGTCAGAGCAAAGCCAGGCCCTTTTCACCTTTATGCAGACTTTCCTTCAGTGCAGCAAATATCAACCCAGGAATGTGACCATGGCTGCGTGGTCTAAGGTGCAGTCCTAACTTAGGACGCAGTAAAATCACACGGTGCCATTGGAAAAGGCAAACAGAAGACTGCGCTGGTGCTACACACATACTGCTCACTAAGGGAGGGTCAGTTGTCGCTGGCTGGCATCTTCTGCCACCTTGCTGCTTTCTCGGAACAGCAAGGCTTGGGCTTTGGGTGTTATCCTGGCGGAGCCACCCTGCTGTTTTCCAGCTGATGAGCTGGGACCCTCAGCACCCAGGCCTCCCCCTTGTCCAGGGAGGGTGCTGTCTAACCCAGTCATGGTTAATTGAGGTAATAGATGTAGAATTCTGTGACGCACTAAATACTTTTTCTTACTGGTTTTCTTTATTCTTCTGTAGCATAGGCTACATCTGACTCACTCTCCAAACATTCCCCCTCTGTTTAGTTTCTCTTGAGACCTCAGATACTGCTCTATCCATTCCAGGGAGCCTTACCTTATCCCTCTGCCCCTGCCCAGCCAGGTCACCCATAGCCAGCACCTTGTCAAGATCGTGCTGTGGTCTGTGCTTCAGGGTCTCTCTCCCTCCTGGGTGCCTTTAGGCTGGAGGATCTTACTTGTTCTTGTCATTTCTGAATTTCCACTGTCTGGCATGTAGCACTCGTTTAGTAAATATTTCTGGATGGATTAATAATACATATACTAACCAATTGAATATCATCCTATGGCTCTTAATTTTTTGGTGTAAAACCTAAGTTAAGTCATTAAAAGAACACTCAGAAACTCCCCTCTAGCCTAAAGTTAGTCGTTCTCATACCATCATTATTGATTTTTTTGTTAATATTGTTTCTACCCTTAGTTGCAAAAGAACCTAGTCAATGGGTATATGCTTTTGTGGTCAGTAAAACTCAGTGTTATCTCAGAGAAGCCAGGGGCCCAGGTTTTAGGAACCACTAAACTCCTAAACTCTGGTTGTCTGGAGGTAAGCATGAGAGAGAGAAGATACCCAGATGGGGAATAGCTAGACTGAATGGAACCTCTGTTTTTAACTTTTTGAGGAATCTGAACAGTGATTTCCACAGAGGTTGTATCAATCCACACTCCCACCAACAGGCGAGGAGGGTTCCTTTTCCCCCACAGCCTCCTTAACACTTAGTATTGGTTGATTTCTTGATGATAGCCATTCTTTCTGGAGTGAGATTAGAATCTCATATTGTTGTTTTAATTTGCATTTCTCAAATGATTAGGGATGTTCAAGATTTTTTCATGTATTTTCTATCTGCACTTCAACTGAGAAATGTCTATTTCAGATGTGCATTTTGGGGTTTGGTCTTTAGATTCCTTGGGTCTAATTTTTTTGAGTCCTTTATAATATTATAGATACTACTTCTCTGTTTGAAAAGTAGCTGGCAAAAACTTTTCCCTTCTGTGGGTTGTCTCTTCAACCTGTTGGTGCTTTTCTCTGCTGCACAGAAGCTTTTTAATTTGATATGATACCATTTGTTAATGCTTTGTAAAATTTCACTTGCAGTTGGGTTTTGTTCATAAAGTCTTTGCCTACACCTGTGTCTTCAAGAGTTCTACCTATTATATCTTCCAGCAGACTGTTTCTGTTTTAATGTTTAGATCTCTGATCCATTTTGGTCTTAATCTAGTACCCTGTGAGAGTTAAAGTAGGTTCAATGGTCAGCACTTGGAAAGCCAGTTTTCCCAGCACTGTAAGAGGCTTTCTTCGATTGAAAGTGTTTGGCCCCTTTGTCAAATAAAAGTGACTTAAGTGTGCTTGGAGTTGTTTCTGCTTCTTCTGTTCCGCTCCACTTCTCTTTAAGTCTGATTTTTTTGCTGTACAGTGCTGAGTGGAATGGCGAGTGGGAGTGAGGGGAGGAAGGGAAAATGGGTTTTATAAAAAGAGGTGGAACTGAAGGAAAACTGGGGAAACAGCTTTTGTAGGTGGGAGGATGAAAGGGTTGGAAAGAGGACAAGGGGAATGGAAATGAAAAGAATCAAGATATGTTATGTACAGGTACAAATTCCCTGTGATGAATGTGATCATTGTGCATGGCAAACATTTACTAGAGACAGAGACAGAGAGGAGAGAGGAGAAGAGAGGAGAAGAGAGGAGAAGAGAGGAGAGAGAGAGAGAGAGAGAGAGAGAGAGAGAGAGAGAGAGAAGTTGAGAGAGAGAAGTTGAGAGAGAATATAAATGAGAATATTTCTCCCTAGCCCTGTAGGACATGGATAGAAATGTATTGCCTAAAGCAATACACGGCAGAGTCTGACGAGGTGTTTAGAGACTGATTTAAATCAGAAATAAACATCATAGCATGAACTGAGCGTCTTTTTCTCAGGCACACAGGAGTCTTGAAAAATTTCCTTCAAATTGGGATGATATAATAATAGCAGAATGCTCTCTCGGTATGAGCACTGTGTCCAACAAAAGTCAGGTTTGAAAACTTGAGAGAAAAAGCCTTTGTAAATCTTTAGTTGCCATGTTTTAAAGCACACAGTTTTTAATATTACTATAAAAATGAAAGTGCTATAATTTGAACACTGCATATTTAAACTGGGCATTTAGTTTAATTCATTCAACAATAGGTCACCTTGCAAAAATTACAATTGAAAGTAATTCAGCATATAAATATTTTAGTCAGAATATAAATTTCTCACATGAGTAGAATTTATCTTATTAAGAGGCATTTTCCCCTACTTTCTCAGCACTTCCCTATTCTTTGCCTGGACAAACCAATACTCATTCTATAGATTATGAAATTTGAAATCTGAGACCTAAGGAGAGGAATCTTTTAAACATAAAATATTGTCCACATGGGCACTGGGTGATCGAATTGCTAGAATCACTGATGGTTGCTCCCTGGAAATAGTTTCAGTCTTGGTCTCGGTATGTGTTCAAGGTCATGGCAACTTGTAAAATAGAACTTCATAAAATTAGGGGAAGAGAATGTACTTTTTATAATTCTGTTCATATTTTATATGCATTCTTAGTTTCTGTTGCCCATATCTGTTTACTGAGAAAGTTGTATTATCAGGATACCAGAGATTCTTGCTGGTATATGATATTTTTCACATTTTCACATTTTCTTCTCATTCTGAACCCTGGTGAGCTCTTATATTCTTATTTTGAAATCTATATGATATGCTCACATGAGCTCATAACAATTCAACCCATACAGATGTATATTATACAATCTAGGAAAGTTTAGGACCTAAATATGGCTATTAAGAAAAATTTCCCTTCTGCTCATGAACTACATCCTTCACTTTCCGGGATATTGATTTTACTTATAATTCAAAACCAGAGACCATACTGAAAGGGCAAAGACACTATTGTATGTATACAAATAATGTAGATATATGATGTGGATTATTCCTGGGAAGATAGTCCAATTGCAATCAGCACTACTGGAGAAATTCATCTTCTTCAATCAGAAATAAAATTTAAATGTCAAGCTTACTGAAATGAAATGAAATAACGAGAAGCATTTTAATAGGTATCACATTTTAAGTGTGGTTTCTTCCTCTGATTATATCGGTGAGATGTTTCCTGCTGATACGGGGAGAGGGAGGAGGGAAGCCTTGGGATCTTGATGTAAGTCTTGAGTGGGAGGATGAGTAACAGGAAGAGACCAGAGTACAGGGCTGCTGGCCCGCGTGACCGTGTGGGATGCTGAGGGTCCTGCCAGGGCACAGCCTGTCCCACATTTGATGCTGTGTGTTATGGTAGAGATCTAAAAAGTCCACCTGCAGTCCCGCGTGTTCAGAGGTGGAAGTTTTGAAAGGTGATTGTATCATTAGGATTCTAACTTTACCAGCCGAGTAATCCACTAATGACAAGATAATTTGGTGGCTTTACGTTGCTGTGAGATGATAGAAACAGGTGGCTGAGCCCCGGGAACAGTGAGATTGTAGGCCATGATCTTAGGGACTTTTGAGTTGTCCTTGGCCCCTACTTCCTGGCTCTTGTCTTGCTCTCTGCTTCCTGGTTGCCATGATGTGGGCAGCTTTCCTCCACCCTTCCAACATTATATTTCTGCCTTGGGGCCAGCTGACCATAGACTGAGTCCTCTGAAACTGTGGGCCGATACAGGCCTTCCGTTTCAATTGGTACCATCAGGTGTTTTGTCACAAGTATGCTAAACTGACTGATACACTACATAAAAGGGAAGAGGCTATGGTAACTTTTTATAAGCAGATAGCTGTTTGCCTGTGTTAGTTAAGGGTCTCAAACTTGATAGTTGGACTCATCAAGAGTCCATCTACCACTGTGGAAACTGGTAAAGACTAACCTGGCCTACATCAACCTCAGGGCTAACTCTTATCATCCTATAAAAATCTCAGAGAGAAAGTATAGCCATTAGCATGGTTTGGCTATAGTCAGCAGAAAAGACAACTGTAAGTGAACTACACAGTGGGGGAGATATTTATTAATTCATAATTCAGGTCTCGAAGTAGGGAGGGCCATTAAAAATTTAATTTTCTTTGTGTACAATTTGTCCTTTATGTACAGTTGCACTATTCAAGTTTTACTAATCTAAAGTCAACCACAGTCTGAAAATATTAAATGAAGATTGTAGAAATAAACAATGTAGGAGTTTTAATTGGTGTCTCTTCTAGTAGTATGGTGGAACCTTGCATAGCTCTGTTCTGTGAAGGACAGCTTTGTTCAGAGTATCCACTCTGTGTGCCAGCTGTTCAGTGGTTGCTCAATCCCTGCTCAGCCCTCAGATCTAGAGCTGTAGTGCCTCAGCACACCTGCTCAGGGAACTCCTGTTTTGCTTGACAGTGGCCCAAAATCACATGAAGAGAGTATGCAAAGGATGCACTAGGAAACGCAATATGCAAGGACAGATTTGCCCTTGTAGTATGTGGCTGTACTTAGGACATAGAGAGGAAAAAGCATGGTGTTCATGTAAGGTTCAGTGCTGTGCCGTTCCTGGGATCACCTAAAGGTCTTGGAGTATCCCACTGCCAGTGGACAGGGAAGGAGAGAGTAATGTATCTATTTAAGAGCAGAGCAACTTCCCGAGAGCCTCCTGGAGGTCCTCTCGTGTATCTTGGCCACAATTACACCACAAGTTCTACTGAAACCTGTCACTAGAAGAGGGAAGTAAACCACTGATTGGAATTGGCCAATCATAATTGATGCTGGGACCTGTCTTCCTAGGAGGTGTTAATTGAATATGAATTGAATTACAATGAAGAGAATATAATGGAAGTGGATAGTGGGGTCCAGGTGGTTAGAAGGGTGAAGTCCATATCAACTGAAGTATATGAACAATAGTCATCTCCTGGATACATCAGGGGTGCTTTCTGTTTCATTATTATTTGTGAAATTGAAATTTAAGGATGACATTTACACCTCCAAATGACTTTTAAAGTCTGTGGATTAGAAAAGATTTAAAGCTAAACTCTATCCTATTGGATTATTAAAATTTCTGAACCCTGAGGGCTACATAATCCTGCAGATCTCTTGGCTTCATGATTCAAAAGCAGAAGCACACATGATTATATTTAACAGGCTGCATTTCACGAGGATTACAAAAATTGGGAGCATATTTAAGCTTCGTGTTACAGAAAATAGAACACACGCAGCCATTTGATCCCACCTGGCATCCGCTCAAGCGTGTGCCTCCCACAGCGCGGGGACTGGTGGCTCTGTGCTGTCCTTTCTGGCTTCAGATCTTCAATCTTACCATTGTACTGTGTCACAAAACAGGGTGAGAAGTTTGGGGTTAAGTATTCTACCTTCTAGCCTTCGGAAATTTACTTAGAATATTTTTGTGAACTCAGTTGCCTTGATTTACTTAAAGTACCTCTGATTTTGAAAGGAACTTGAAATAAAGGCTTTATCAGACAAAAGATGATAAGTTTCCTCCCTCCGAGTTTTGAGTCACCCTGCCCAGTGATTGAGCCACACCTGACAAACTCTTGTGACAAGCAGGTTAGGTGTCTCCTTCTTACCTCTCCTTCTTGCATTGTCTTCATTTATTCTTTTCACTTTTTTCTATGTACTGGAGTGAGGAATGTAGCAGATGCATTAAATTGAAAGTCACTGTCGAAATCACCTGCAGAGCAGATGCCTCCTCAGGAAACGTCAAGAAAGTAGTTGTTAACTCACTATTTCCCATGTAGGGAAAAAAAAGTTTGACAGTGTAATATCAGCATCCCTTCTTCTGCATACCCTACAAGGACGTGATTCACAATCTCCGGCCCGCACGGGCGTCCCTTTGGGGTCCTTCTGCTGGGCCTGTAGTGCAGGAAGCCTGCAGCCCTCTAGAGCTGCCGCAGGACGCCGCAGGCTCTGCCACCAGAGGGAACTGGCGTGCCAGGATTTTACAAGCCTCCCTGGTGCTGTATATTTCTAATAAAATCCTGCTTGTTTAATGAGACTAATGCTATTAAAATTGGAAATTTCCATGTAAAATTTTCTGAAGAATTCATTACATTAAATGTATCTATAGCAGTTATTAGTCATTTTATTAGAAGAAAAAAAAAGAAGTCTCTTTAGCGGTCCCTTTTTTCACATACACGCCTACGTTTCTGCAGTGATGAAACTCATCTGTCCAAAGGTTTATAGTGAAAAGAATTGGGAGGAATCATGAAAAAACAGGAACCTCACAGGAATTATAAAAAACTATGATATAGTGTTATCTCCTATTGGAAATGGAAAACATTAATTTTTAAATAGCCATTCAAGATTTAAATAGATAACTTGCCTCTATTTCATTTATAGAGTAAAATTATGTAGTATTTAAAACTTGCCAAGAATGTAACTAGTTTAAGTGATGCTCTCATGGATCTTTGAAGACATCTATATTTTTGGAAGATGTGAAACAACCAGATATCACAAAGCAGTAAAGATGAACCTATTTTTTCTAAAAGTTCACTTTACCAGGATTCTCTTTAAGATCTCTACAGAAGAAAAAAATATCCATGCCTTCATCTGCAATGAATTTTTATGCTTTATTTTTGGATTGCAAGCATTTGCCCTCTGGTGTTGAATCCTAGTGTTTTTGGTTTGATGATATGCAATGTCAGCAGCTGGTAGGTGTGACACTGCAGGAAAAAGATGAGTATCACTTTTCAGATATCAAAACGACTTAAGGTTGTACAAGAATGCAAGATTTTTCTTTTTTCTGTTTTTTACAAGTCTCTTGCTGTTTTTCACGGTTTGGTCTCACGTTTCCTTACCACAGCATCGTCAGGGATTCAGTATGCCCATTTCCAGCTTCAGCCCTGGACCTCGGAATCATGGAAATGCACCTCTCAGGTGGTCCTGAGGAGCCCCACACTTCAAGGACAGCATTGCTGGAAGACGTGTGAAGTCCTGATCATTGAACCCCTTGAACTGCTCTCGTCTTCTTGCTGGTCAGCAGGCATTGACTCTTTGAGCCCCTTCCTGTATTTCTTCACCTGCTTTGTCAACTCTCCGTGCATGACTCCCAAGTGTGCGTTTCTATAGATTAATCATCCAACGTCATTAAGAATATGTCCACTGAAAAATCCGTCTGCACCCAAACCTTGTATTATTCTTTTTGTCTCCTTTTAGCTCCAGTGATTGTGTTAAAAATCACAGCTCCCTGCTGCCACCTCTGCTTCCCAATCAGTGTTCCTCCTCTTACCTCCTGTGCCAACCCATCTTCCATGGAACATCTTCCTAAATGCCTTTCCCTATTATTTCCCTTTATAAGGACTTTCTATCTTTATATATTCTATATTCCTCCCAAAATATCATACCTTCATAATATTTAGATAATCTCCAGCTATCTCCACAATATTTAGATAGTCTCCAGCAAATGTTCGTGTGTATGTGTGTCCTATGGGTCTTCCTAACTGCAGAGACTGTGGGTTACTCTGTAGTGAGGTTCCTGCACCATGTATTCATGTACTAAATCTAGAGAAATTGCCCCATTGGTTGGTTAATTTAGGTGATGGGACAAAAAATCATGACCTTCTCTTAGTTTCCCTGGCATTTCATATAAGAGACAGGAACAAACCCATTTAGTGTCATCCTTTCTATTGTGATATCAGTAGGATTGATTTGATACCATTGGTATGGGTCTAGTGCTCTTCAGTAAAACTTAAATCATTACCTTCCAAGATTTTGTCAATAAAATTCAATGATGAGACTAATTAAATTAAGCCTCTGATATTACATATCTGGTGTCATAATAAATGTCAATATCATATAATTCAAACTGAAGAAGTACGTGCAAATGTGCTGTTTGCCTCAAGGAGGCTGTAGATTTACTTATTGAGAAAGGCAGGATCCCTAGTCCAGTACAGTAATGTGGAATAATCCACTGTTGAGAGGTGATTCCCCTCTTCCACTTGGAGGACGAGTGGATGGGTTTGCAGTGCCACACAGCAGTCTGGGAGTCCTGTGAGGCAAATGTGCGTGCTCACTTGCTAGTGACAGCATGGAACGTGGTCACTCGGGGGAGTGGGTGGAGGTTAAGGAGTGGACAGGGCCCTCCAGACAGGAGCGGATTGGCAGAGGCAGAGAATTAGTCAGGCAGGAGCAGAACGACATGGGGAAGGTGTCCTATGCACTGTGTCTGATGGCCAAGGATATAGAAATACCTGAGGGACACTTTTATTAAAAGGACAAATTCTCTACGTGGAAACCAAGGAGAAGCCAGAAAACCAGGCATCAGAAAGGGCAAGAGCAGTAGTAGAAAAAGATTTCACACAACGATCAACAACTGTGGAAGAATCAGGCCTTCAAAATGAGGGGACACCGACCCAAAGAAGCATAAAGACATTCAGACAGAGGTGTCAGACATGGCAGCCCCGCATCTCCACCTCTCCCAGCTCCTCTGTGAGCATCGGCCGCATAATATCTCAACACCCTCCAGCTCATGCTGTTCCCGTGTCCTCTTCCTGCTCAGAGTATGTTTGGAAAGTAAGCTTTCGTTACTGTTTTACAGACGAGGGCAAAACCAATCCAAGACTGGGTATTTTTCTCAAGGCTGCCTAAGTGGTAGATGGAGGGACTGAGACTTGTATAACTTCTGCCTGACTCCGGAATTCTCTCTGACTTTCCTCCCAAGTACACTGCCTGTTAGCAGAAGTGATGCTCGAAAGAGTTAATGTAGGGCAGCATGATTAACTGTTGTGAGTCAGATTCATTACCAGTCTGCTGGAGTAGACAAAGTTAACAATGCAGAAGGTTCTATGAGGTTAGGACTATAAAAGAAAAGTGCACCGGAACCATTAAATGGTGAGGAAAGAGCAGATCCAAGACCACAGCAAGATAGCAATATGAGGGTGAGAATGAGAATGAACTGAACCCTACCGAAACAGGAGGCACAAGGGCTAGTAAGTGGTAGGCTGAGGTTCTAGAAAGACTTGGAGGACATTGGCAGGAAGGTTGCTCAATGTGATCCATGCACACTTCTGATGGTCATTGTGTGTGTGTGTGTGTGTGTGCGTGTGTGTGTGTGTATGTGTGTGCACTGACAGTTGAACCCAGAGCCTTTGCACTGAGTGACATTACCTTTTAATTATTACTCTTTTTTCAAAACAAGGTCTCACTTAGTTTCTGAGTTCTCCAAGCAGGGCTCGATCTTTTCTCCTGCCTCAGCCTCCCAGCACACTGAGGTTACAGGCACACGCCACTGCACTGGCACGAGGAGTCACTTACGAAACTTAGACTCCTGCCTCTCTAAAGAAACTTGGAGAAAGGGGCACTGTCTTTTTCTATGATGATTCCAGGGTCCTTGAGAAAGATACTCCTTGTAAAAGATTCAGACCTCAGAAGTCCAGACAAGAAGTTACAATTGCCATTTTTCTAAGTAAATACTCTTTCCAAAAAGGACTTTAAGTGCATCTCATTGGTCAGAGACCTGTCTACAGTTGAGTGGAGCTGGGGCGGGAGGAAGAGTGTGGCTCTTGGCAGTTTTCACCATTGTTGAATGTTTTAAGTATCAGACTGCGATGGTGTTTTTAATATAATTCTTCCTGCTGTCATGGTGCATCAGTCTGTGCATACATTTTAAATGCTTCACAAATGCGTTGGATAAATAAGGGAGCAAATGCATGGTAGTTTCAGCCTGGTTCCAATGGATGCCAACCTTTACTGAAAGAAATATTTTTTCTTTGTAGCGAAAGGGATCCTTGGTTGTAGTTACGTCCTTGTACGTTCAGGTGTCCTGTAAATTGTGGTGTTCCTAAACTTGTTTATCATGAAAAACTACATAGGTAAATTTCTTCCTTGCCAGAGAAGAGGTGTTTTTCCATGGTCAGCTGAGTTTGAGAACTGCTAGAACAACGTTCTATTAGAGCTTCGCTTTCTTTGCTTGCATTTCAGTGATTGAGGTTCTCAGGACTACCACTAACTTTGTAAGGTCTCCAAAATGCTATGGTTTTTCTTTTCTCTTCCTTTTTTAATAGCAATTCTTTCTTCCCCATATTTTCTCATGGTTAAAAAGAAGTTCCACTGTTTGGGAAATGTAAGACTCAATTAGAACTCTTCCGTTTATGGAGAAATTGTGACTTACCTTCCCTGTGCCGTACACGTCATTATGAACCGTGTCAGCCTTCGCCTTCTGTGGTCAGGGCTTACGGTGTTCAGGTAGCTGATGTGGGTTACACTGCCCAAGGCAGAGCTGCAGTCACCCTCCAGACTCCCAGTAAGCCAAGGGATTTAAGCATCATGAACTGATGCTGAATAGTACAGTCTCTAAAGCATTAGCGTCACGCAGGAACCCATTAGAAAATTTCTCCAGCCTCGCCCTGTTGCATCAGGAACTTTGAGAGTGGAGCCCATCGTGTGGACTTTAATAAACCATGCAGGTAGTGTTGCCAGATAAAGTGGAGAATATTAAGTGCAAAAAATGCAAATATCTTAAAAATAAGTGTGCCCCAAATATTTGTATATTTGTACAAATGCAAATGTTTGTAAGTATACTTATACAAGTACAAATACTTGTATTTGTATTTGTATGTAAGTATACTCCCCAAACACTTATGTTTTTGCAGCTATGCATTGCTCCTGTGACATTTGGAATTGGCTGAGTGCCTTGGGTTTTCAGAAATGCAGGAGCCCTTCCTCCAGGTGAAGGGCTTCCTCCAGCCCTTCCCCACGCCCTTGAAGTTGAGAATCATTTTAACCCAGAATTATGACTTACATTGTGTTACTTTTAATCTTGTGCTCAATAATTTGAAGCAGAAAGTCATTATCTTTAATTGGCTGTCGATCTCAAGAGGAGCTAGAAATAAACAAATGAGAAAAGACATTTCCCAAGAGTAACAGGTGTCCAAGTGCCTGCTGCGGCACCTCAGGAGAACGCGGAAGCTGTGTCTAGTTGTGGGGCTGCAGAGGGAAGAGGAGCTTGAGGAGATGAAGTAAGTGATGCTATCATAAAAATTGCATTTTTCATCCATGAGTTGGTAAACCCACCAGTGTTTGTTTTGTATGATTTTTAGAAGGGAAAAAGAAAAGTTTTACCAAAACATCTGACTAAAAAATGGCCTGGTTAGGTTGCTAAGTGAATCTCCACTTTTACTGCACTCTTTGAGATTCCTTAATTTGAAATCTTCTTAAGATAATTTGCACAGAAGTCTCAAGAGCAAGAGGAACTTTCAACCTGTGCATCTTACTTATTCTACCTGGGATATTTTTGAAAATAATGTCTTTGGGCTGAAAACATTATTTTCCAAAATATAGGCAATCTCATATTCTGATAATAAGGCCAGCTCTACAGTCTGAATTAGAGGTTCAGTGTGGCTAATGGGTTAAGTGTCTACAAGAAAGGTATTTCAGAGCTCAAATCCCCGCTTTTTGCATAGTATCACAAGGCCAATTTTAAAACAAAACAAAAAGGCTTCCCCACATGTAACTCTGTCATCTCCATGTGATTTTAATTTTTTTTTTCTTCTGGAGAATGAGAGATCTGTTGAAATGAAGTCAGCCAAAAGCATGTTTGCTGAATTAACCTGTTTGGGCTAATTCAGCAAAAGCCGTTTCGTATTTTACCAAGAGCCGAAACACCAGAAATTTGGAAAAGCAAATGCAAAGGAAGAGACCAGCTCCACTACAGAAGCTGAGCTAAGACAGTCAGTCCTGTTTGTTATTTTGGTTGCCAGTTGGTGAAAGCAAACAGTCAGAGTGGTTCTCTTCTTAACATTATTCTCCATTTCAAAAGTGGTCTTTCAGAGAGAAAGTTTAAAGTGAAAGACCAAGAGGAGACTGAATTAACTTTTAATCAGAAAAAAAAAACCCTCCATATTTTTAAGTAATCCTGTGCTATGTTGTTAACACTCAAACCTGGAGGAAACCTAAAAATTATTTATGAGTATAAGGTATATTTTAAATTAACTTAAAATAACTTCTCACAAACCATAACCTTAATTTGATATTAGTGTGAAAGGGGATTCATTAGGTTCTATTGTTACTGCTTTGAAAACAATATTATCATTAATAAAATCCTAACCATTCATATTAAATGGTGCAAGTTCAGTGAACTAATTAAGGATTAAAGCAGAAAATCTTTATTGTGGCATTAAATCAATCCATAGCTTCAGAATTCATTATGCTAAGCATTTTTGTAATTAAAGAACACTTAAATGAAACACATACAGATAAATTAAAACTGAATTTCACAAGCTGCAATTCGTAATGACATCTTAATAGAGAGATACATAAAGCATATTCCATTAGAGGAGGTACAATTTAGTTGCCACATAGTTTGATACAGAAATTGCTAGTGCCACCTATAGGGTAGAAAGCAGAACTCCAAAGTTCTGCTGTTTAATGAAGGTACTGATCAGAAATTTCAGTAGAAATTATGTTTTTGTACAATGGATGCAAGAATGTGATTGCTTAGTATTTAAATTATACTGACATTTTCTCCACACATTTAAATGATTTATAAAATGACTTAAAATATTAAAATATTTTTCTTTAAACTCCAGGTTTAATAATTTATAACAGTGGTTTTAGCACAGGTTTAAACCACAATTTATTCAGTATTTTTATTTCAGTTGCCATTCAGTAAACCTAGCTATTTTAATCCCACTTGAATTCCATTAAAGTATTCTGTAGAGTTTTTTAAAGAAACATCCCATGCCATGATTCCACCACAAACCAGTTAAATCAGAAATCTGTGATGGTTAATGGAGGGAGAGTTGGTGGGTGGAGAATATTACCAAAAAAAGAAGAAGAAACCCTGAATAACAAACATGCATCCAAGGTGGATTATTTTTGAAAGAACTTAGAAGTCTGGTCAACAAAAATGGAAAGCAGAGATGGTAAGACAAGCTTTAAAATCCCTCTTGCCTCTATTACTCCATCATCTTCATAGAAAAACCACACCATTGCATTTCCCCACGGAAACACTTTTTGCATTGTAATCTGTAGCATAAGAAATCACATGTGTTTAAAACTCTTTTAAATTATAAATATACTACAGTTGTTTTTACAAGCTTATGTCAGCTGACCTGCTTGATGCGATACTAGCTATGTTTTCGAAAGGTTGCCATCCAAGGGTTTATGAGGGCAAAACATGAGGCAGGATGATTCCAGCTATTCAGTGTGTGTCAGAGGGGTCAGATTTACAGCTGTGGAGACATAAGTGCATTTCATACCAAACACCTTCCTGATGGAGTTCTGTGGTGCCTCATTCACCAAGTGCAAGACATAACATGGTGACAGAAAACATGATCTCTACGTTGGAAAGGCTGACAGTCCACGAGGGGAGGTGACATTAGATACTGGGGCAGAATGCTAAATACCTCAGGTTTCATGTATAGAACTGCCAATACATGTTCGTGGAGTTCTGAAGAGATCTCATAGTCAGTGTAGGTCAACCTAGTCACAGGAGCCCTAGGAAGAAGGCTGGAAGTAATTAGCAAAGGTGTCAGAGAAATGGATTCCAGTCCCGAGACTAGAGTCAGAGAGAGCCAAGAGTTGAATGTTGGGATCTGTAAATACAGAGAGAAGTGGTAAAGGAAACAGACCCATTGGAAGAGGGTGGAGAAAGCCAACAGCAGGGTGGTGCTGTGTTAAGGAAGTGATCACAGGGAGAGCAGTTTCAGCAGAGAAGGCAGATAGGTCAGACATAGCCAAAATGCTGAGGAAAATGGTAGGACCAAGAGCAGGAAGGAAAGACAAGGGAGAACATATAGGGTAATGGAGGGTAATGTGGAAGAGAACTACCTACTCTTTTTAGACAGAATATCTGAGCCATAAGTTCCTGTGATTCTCCCCCAAATCACACAGTGAACCAATAGCAGAAGTCTGGCATATGTCACAGACAAGTATCAAATACAGTTGTATAATGTACACATGTATATCATAAATAAATCATATTTGCAATCCTTATTATGAAAGCTTCCTCCATAGGATTCTGTCTTACTCCTTTTATGTCCCCTTGATACTTAAGTGGGAAATGAGTGATCGATGTGAAATGAAATATTAAATGATTGAGAAGTCATCATTGTAATTGATGATCACAGATTGTTTCAATGTCTGCCAAGAATGCCATTCTCTGGAATATTGCTTTGAGTCAGCAAATGAATCAGCTAAACAAAATCTACCTTTGTAATCAATGTTATCATTATAATCAATATCTCCAGTACCAAATGCATCTTCAAGAATATGTATGGAGTATTATTCGTTTTGTACTCCTCCCCAATTGATTTTTATTTTGCAAAGATGGTCAACCTGAAATATATTTTGGATTTGGGAATGTACTGTTTCTGTCTTACAGATATGGAGCACATATTGTGTGGTAGGGTGTATGTACCCACTGAGGTCGGAGAGGAGAGTAAAGCTAGAAGCCTGGCCCTGAGGAATCCGTAGCCTAGCAGCAGAGACAGACGCAGCAGTCTTTCACCCTGAAATTCTGAACGTTCATATTTCATCACAGTGTGAGAAATCAGCAGCTGTATGAGAATCCAATTTTGTTATCTACCCATAATAATTCTTGGTTATTGCTCTTTTATTTTGAAAAGTTAGTTCCACTGGGAATGGAGTCGCTCCATTAAATGTCTTTAAAATGTGGTTTGCTAAGCGATCCTTTCTATCTTGGTAGGACTTCAATTAAGCTGTTCTGGGAAAGGATGGGGACCGTCTAACAGTGCCTTGCTTTGGTATCTTTACCTTCTGCTTTTTCGTATTGTAAATCCAGTTCCCAGCTGGGATTCAGCTTCCACTAAAATGTTACTGAAATTCACTTTTCCTCTCCTCTCTCATACGCTGCAGCATTTCCCTTGATTGCAAGAATGATGCAGGCAGAGTATTTTGAAAACAATGTGAACCAAGTCTAAGTGCTTTTTCAACAAGGCATTATTTCCTGTGTAGCTGAAATTCTCTGGGAGCTGGCAGAGGGAATAAAGACCTTCCCTTCCCTGCCATCCTTTAAACCATACCCTGTGTCCCAGAATAGAGCCTGTGGCCAGCACAGCGACCCACCCCCTGAAAAATTAGCTGGTAGAGTTATTTCTTCCCTCTGTCAAAGTACAGAATCTCCTGTAAAACTGACCTCAGGCACATGCTACACAGAAATCCACAAGCCCACACCGGCTGTGAATATGAGCTGATCCAGTGAGATGACAGGAAACCAGCAGAATCAGCCCAGAGCAGCTAGGGAGACACCACTGTACTCTAGTCCTGGGGTTGTGATTTGAAACCCATAATATTCCCGAATTTTCTCCTAAATAATCTGGCTTTGAGGTTCACTCACTCTGAAAGATGTCATAGGTCAGCGTTTGTAGTGCCTTTGTGGGAAAGCTAAGGAAAAGTATGAATATTCTTAATTACATTGTCCATGCTCTTGGCTCTTTAAAATAGAAGGATGTTAACCTGCGTTAGTGCTGTGCAGTGTATGTGTAATAGTGGTTAGCGTGAAAACCTGAGTTGTGGTTTCCATGTCATTTCCATATAAAGTCAGCATTGTTTCTCTGTATAGTTGAATGGGCATTGCTTCAGCTTAGGTGACTGAACTGGACCAGAAGCCACTGGCAACAGAGACGAGCGCTATTATAACCTGTTTGTCCACCTTGATGGGCCTACCAGGCCCGGCATGCTGAATCACTAGTAGGCAGGACGTTTCCCAGTGCATGCGTGCACAGCCAGCATCTAACTTGTCCCAAGGCCTCCGAATATACTCAGGAGGCAGGACAGATTGATCACCTTGCCCAAGTGGTAAAAGAGCCCCCCTAGGAGGGGGTAGTTATATTTTAGAAGGAGTCGTTGAAGACTATAAAGAAAAATGTTTCAGGGTCATGTAGAGGCATCTGTAGTAGAGAAGTGAATGAGGTAAGTCGGGGAGAAGACCTCTGCAGCCCGGCATCTCAGATGCTGTTCAAACCCTCAGAGGGCAAGTCCGCTGAGGAGAGGGAGACGCTGTTGTTTAACTACTAAGTACTCAGCTCATTTTCTCAGGGTGCTCGCAAGTTGGTTATAAGTTAATTTGACAAACAAATGACTCTGATGACTTGCAGAATGGAGGTGTCTATAGCTTGTGATAGATTTAGCCCCCACAGCATCTGCTAAGAGAGAGTCACACCTCCGGGTTGATGAAGGATTTCTTTAGAGACTGATCACAAAGAAGAGGTGGAGAGGGGCCAGACGGGAGGAATCTGGTGACCACCCTGGTCAGGACGTGGTGCTGAATCAGTTTGGACCAGCTGTGTTTCCCCTAGGGCTTCACACTAGTCACTCACCACCTTGTTACTGTGTAATAAATTGAGATTTGCAGTGAGAAGACTTAACGATTTTCATGTTTAGATAAACAGGCAAGGAAATCATTATCCTTAATTTTCCAGTTTGTAAAATTCTCTTCAGAGTTATTAATAAGGAAAATTGCCATAAAATATTTGTGAGGGAGCTTACAAAGCAGCACAAAATAGAAAATCAATGCAATTCGCAATCAAACCAAAGTAAAGATTAGTTGTCTACAGCACAATTGTAGCTGGGAACAGATCCCGGTTTGGCATTTCAGGACGTTTAGCTGTTGTAAGCTGTCAAGGGACCATCTTACTCCTTTCAGTTCCTGTCTTCTCTGTCTACCTGTGTCCAAAGCTAGCTCCACAGACAGCGATCGCCAGAACTGAATTTTTGAGAAATTTTTTGAATACATTTTATATTCTGAGTAATAGTTTGGTCATTCTTTTAAAATCATGATGCACACTGTATTAACCACTGTTATGCTCTATCTGTGTTAGGAAATTCTGTTTTTTTTACAGAAGAAAAATGTTTTTATATTTTCTTTATCATTATCTATTCACATTACATAAAAATTAAGAAAATCAAAACTTATCTGTGGTACAAAATAATGCGAAATACTTGAAAAGCAGCATTCCAGAGTGCAGTCATGTTTTCCTTTATTGATATATGTGAACACTGCATTATACAAAGAATGCATAAGCGGATCTTTATGACCACCCACATGCTCGAAGTGGTCACTTTGAGAAGCGATGGATGGGTTTTGAGGGATTATCGGGAAGGGGCTGTGCTGGACAGCCGGTCACCGCAGTGCTTCAGCAATAGCAGGGTGCGCCTAGATCACCTGGCAGCTCGTTAAATGCTGAGTGCCCACCTCTGGGGGCCATGGAGCCTTGGTACGGCAGATCTGGAGACGGGACAGAGTCTGCACGTTTTAACAAGCTCCCAGGTGGCAGCAGTGCAGAGGATCCTGAAACCAAACACTGAGAACCGTGGTTTCCAGCTCAGGGTTCCCTGTCATTGCAGAGTGTCAGGTGGTAACACATCTCCTCTTCCCCCTTCGATGCCTTTCTGTAGAAGTGAGAGGTGAAGTACTTGTGCTGGAAAGATGTTGGGAGGTTCATTAAAACAAGACTCGTAAAATTTCGATGTAAAAGCAGGGTAATGTTATGGCTCTTAGACCATATAATTTCCTTACGTGATTGCTTAATACCTAGGTAATAACAAATGTAAGTATGCATATTTAAAAGAAACAAACAATCAAAAAGTTTACCTGACCTTGTTCTACTGCCTGGAATCATCACAAATAAATTCCATTCTTCACCAAAAAGTGGTTCTGAGGTGATTGCTGACAACTGCAGACAGTGTGTGAGAGTTTTCTACCCAAAGTGTAGGGAAGATTTCAGAGTGTAGACCTGAGCAGTCCAACACAGTCTCCACTTACGACACGCAGCTAGTGAGTATCTGAGACATGGGTGGTGTGTTGGAAATTGTTAGTTGGTTTTGAAGAGAGATTGTAGATAGTGGGATTTAAAATAGTATGAAAAAGAAATAAATATGAAGTATCACATTATTATAAAAAAACCTTTTTATAATAATTATAGATCCATTTATTTTCCTTTTTTAAAACTATAGCTGCTAGAAAATTTTTCAGTTGCATATATGGCTTTCATTATATTTTTGCTGTAGATGGTTAAGTAAAAAAGGATTGGTGATAGAGATGAGTATTTTTAAAAACCTACAGATTTCTTGTTATATTTTTGTTTTTTAAGGACAAAAATCAGTCAATCTTTAATATCTGTGTAATGTTTTGTATCTTATCTATTATGCAATTCAAATGTGTTGTCTAGATACAATAACTTTAGCATAGTCTTGTGGCTTCAATATAAAATGAAGAAGCAAGCATTTGTCTCATATATCCTGTCCATGAGTTCAGTATATTTGTTATTTTACAATTCAGAGAACTTAGATCACTGTTCCGAGGTCCATGGTTTGATGATTGCAAGAAAGCTGCAGAGAATCGATGCTGTACACACAGGTGTGTGAAGTGGGGTGACATGCAGGGCTCTCTGGGCTCCCTGGAGTCCAGAGGGACTGTTTGGCCATATGTAAAATATATAACATGTTCCTATAGATAAGGAAAAATGCTTCCTTTATTGACTTTTTAAAACATTGTAACACAGCTAAGTCCAACCTGTGGAGCGTGGATTGGATGTGATTGAAACAGTGCTCCCTGAGGAAGGTGTTTTTTGGATGTTACAGGCATTGTTGCATTTGTGTTTTTGTAAGACCTTATAGAAAGACCATGTTAGCTCTCTGTATTTCAGCTGTGAACAGAAGAATTGCTTTAGTTATTGGTCCTAGTGCTCAAGTCAGTGGGGAGACCAGGGTACGAGGGCCATCTTTACCACCACTGCATGTGTTCAACTCTAGGTCATCTACTCATCCCTGGTGGCCATGTGTGAACCAAGGCTAACGTTAGTGCCCATTGGAGCTGGCTGGCTTTCCATTGCCAGGATAAAACTCCTGAGATGATCAACGTAGGAAGGTCGGCTTCATCTCCATTCTAGAATCTCCTGTCAGTGGCCAGTTCACCCTGCCACCTCTGGGTCTATGACAAGGCCATGCATCACAGTGGGCGTGCATAGCCGAGCAGACTCGCTCTTCTCATGAGCGGGGGTTAAGAAGAGAGAAAAGAGAGTAGAGGAGTCCCCAGGTTCTTGTTGGGAGCACAGTTCCTAGGACCTACAGACTTTCTACCAGGCCCCCACCTGCTAAAGACCCTGCAAGCCCTCAAGGGCACCAAGCTGGGACCAGTCCTTCACATGTGGCCCTTGGAACAAATTCAGATCCAGGCTCACACGGGTGATGTGTGATAACACAGGAGTCAGGCACGGTAGCAGTGAGCAGCAGCCTCGCCATGCTGTGAGCAACAGATAGGGACTGCAGAATCAGTTGTGGCTTTGTGAACAGGGAAAACAGGCATAATTGTTGAAAAGTCACTTCTCAGACTATGTAAAACATGTTGCTATATTGGTATGGTAATATTTACCTTTTAAAATATCTTACAACTTCACCTAAGTTACTAGCATCCAGCTTCACAGGGCAGTGAATTTTCTACTCCAGTACCACCTGTTTCTCACAGAACCTGATTGGTGTCTGCCTCAGCTCACCCTGAGTGAGTCACACCGTCCTGTGCCCTGCCCGGGGGTAGCAGTTCAGTATAAAATCCAAGACAGTGCCCATCTGTTTTTTGGAATTGACCAAGAGAGAAGCAAAGGAACTCCCTTGTATGAACTCCTTTCAGTTTCTCTCACTGTGATGTTAGCCACTTTCATGAGGATGTAATACACTTTAAACCCCTATACACAAGTTATCGAGTGTAACAGTGTCACCTCCAGAGACAACAGACCCCTAAACACAAGCATTGCATTGCGTTTCTTTGTCTTCCTACATGGACTCAATGGAGGTAAATTCACAGAAAAATGAGAGTAGCAAAGTACGGACTAGAGTATACACTTTTTGGTTACATGTTGTCTTAGCTATTTTTTACTTCTCACTAAGACAAAACACCTGATGCTCAAAGTTAGGGAAGGAAAGGTTCATTTCTTACAGTTCTTGGAGGTCTCAGTCCATACTCAGTTGGCACCAAGGCAGTGTGGCATGGCGGGGCAGCCATTCATGGCCACTGCAAAAAGCAAAAGCAAAAGCTAAAAACAAAAGAGAAAGATACACCTTCTTCCCATCACTACATCATATCCTGACTCCACCCCTAGGCGAGTGTAGCACTGACACCACCAACCTGAGCACTAGACAATACACAATCACAAATGCTAGATTTGGTCGCATCCATAAATGCATAAGGCTTGGGTGCCTCTGACATAAACCATGACTCATGTATTTAAACACAAACTCAAGACAGAGCAGTAAGATTTCTGCATCTCTCTCTCTCAAAAAAAATATTGAAGGCTCTCCCTTAAAATATTGCCAGAATAATATTAAATAAAGACATTTAAGCACTTACACATATTGCTTCTCATGGTATGGGAAATAACTACCTCAACAGACTCTTACTGGCTTTGAGCAGAGGATTGACGTGGGTGAGATGAAGTTGTCATAATAGTTTCGGATTGGTAGAAACCACTAGTGGGAAATTTCTCAGTTCTATGGAGTAAGCAGTGAGTTGGTGCTATCTCCTGGCATTAGGTAGTCTGTATTTCATTGGAATGGGATTTCTTGAAGTTTCTTAAGCAAACAACAGGTCCTTTGGCACCTGTTGGTGGGGTGGGAGTTTTCTAGAATAGTAAAATCATGTTAGTGAAGAGAGTAGCTTAGTAAAGTCGCTGTTCATAGCTGTCTTAGTGTTGCAGGTGTAGATGAGTGGGTTGTTATGAGTAACATTTAATATAAGTGTAATAAGATGTTACCACTCTTATTACTTTGTTTCCGAGGCTTTTAGCTTTAACTGGAAAATATTGATTGTTTCATGGACCAAATATCTAGAAAGTGTGGTAGAAAGGGGGAGAATAAAGCAGGGAAAGAGAAGAGAGAAATAGGAAAAGGGTGTGTAGATGCATTGTGTGTGCATGTGAAGGCAGCTGGAAGTATTTGATAGGACAGCTGGAAGAGGGGCTAGGAGAGTGAGGAGAGAAATGTGAGTTAACAGCTACTGAGGAGTGACTCTTTGCAGTTAGCACAGGATCTCGT
>PVJX010014804.1:0-44001 GCA_004027295.1 Dolichotis patagonum | reverse complement strand
AGGCATGTGCCATGCCTGGCTTCTGGTTGCTATTTGATACATAATTTTTAAATTCTTTTTCATTTACTGCTTCTGTATCCCTCTATTTTAGTTGCATCTTTTGTAAATGGCACAAATATGGAAGCTTTCTTTTAGTCATTTGATGAATATGAGCTTTAATTGATAGATATTAATCCATTTATATTTATTGTAATTATTACTTGTTTCATCATCTTACTTTATTACCTTGAGTTGCTTCTATACTCTGTCTCTTTTACATATTTCTCTGTTTCAAGTTATAACTCAGGATACACAGATACACACAGCTCTCCTCTCCAAAATTCAGTATGATCTTACCTTTCTTGGTGTCCTCCCCTACCAATACATTGAAGTTTTAGGTTTACTTCTTTATTATATATGTTCTCCTTTGCTTTAGTTTTAGCTATTTTTTTTTGGAAATATGGAACTTTTCCCAAAAAACCTGATTACTTCCTTTCCATGTCTCTTATGCTATATCTTATACTTTTCTTTCCTGTTGTTTAAACATTTTACTTAAACTACCTTTCTTTTTTTGTTTGTTTTTTTGGTACCAGAGATCGAACTCATGACCTCACACTTGTCAGACAGGCACTTACGCCGCTAAACTAAATCCCTGTCCAAAACTATCTTTAAAGAGGACCTCTGTGTACACAAACCACCTGAGAATTCCTGAGAATATTTTTATGATGTTCACATATTTAAATGTCATTCTGGCTTGGTATAAGATCTGAGGTGCATTTCCTTCAAATCTTTAAAATTATTATTTCATTATTGTTTTACTTCTTGTGTTGCTGCCAAAAAAAAAAAAAAACAAAACCCTTGTGTCAATATGGCTTTAATTTTGGTAGGTGATCTGTTTCCTTTACTGATAGAGGATTTTAGGCTTCTTCCTCAATATTTTTATCTTGTTCCCCATGTATAGTTCTCTTTGAAGTTTTTAATTTCAAAATCTTTTAGTATCTTTCCTCACTAATTCTTGAAGCTTTATTTCCCTTGTTCTTCAAGTTACTTTAATTTCACTTTGGACTTGTGTTATCAGACACCCACCAGTGTCTCTCTTCCTCTTCCTCTTCCTCTTCCTCTTCCTCTCCCCCTTCCCCCTCCTCCTCCCCCTTGCCTTCTCTCTCCTCCTCCTCTCCGTCCTTCTCCTCCTCTTGTCTTGGCCTTGCCTGTACATTAGAGGGTCTCAAAGCATGGTCCTCAGAGATAGATGCGTTGGCATCACTTGTGAGCTTGTTAGAAATAAAAACTCGTGTTCCATCCCCCACCCTCACATACCGGAGTCTCTGGGATTGAGGGCCAAACAACAGGTTAGCAAACTGTTTAGACAGTTGTTTTACAAGCCAAAGTAAAAACCACTGTTTTATGTTTTTGCTTTCTTTGTTACAGAAGTGGGGGCGTTTGTCGTGGACCGTGCACAGACCTCAAGTCCCCGAGTCTGGAGGAGCCAAGGATCCGCGGGGAAGGGAAGCAGCAGCAGGTTGGGTCCCTGGGTGCCCCAGGATGACTCAGCAGGTCAGCGAAATGTATTTCAGCTGTAAAACGACTACTGCATCTCCTCCTCCCTCAAAGTCTCACATCACATCAGAATCTCTCCTACCCAAAACCAGACACGGCACAAATTCTCAGTATAGGCTGGGCACAGTGGCACCTGCCTGTAATCCACCCCGAGGGCCCCATGATGCTCCTGCCTTGGTGACTCATCGGGGTCCCTCATTCCACCAGGCCGCAACCTGGGAGCAGCAGCTTCACTGACCAGGCCGGGGAGGATGGGGACGGGCTTGTCAACTGCCATCCGTGGGGCTCCGTGTCGCTGTGAAGCGCACAGCACGGACCCAGCGCAGTCCAGGGCGCAGCCCCTCGGAAGGTGGTGGGCGCCTGCCGGGGCGGCAGGATCCACGGAGGGCCAGGCCGTGCGCGACCACGTGTGGCCCCAAGACCCACGTCCGCTGGGCAGACCTGGCCTGGGCTGCACGCGCTCCAGTGTCTTGCTGCCCTCTCCGCAGCGTGCAGCGTGGCTCGGGAAGCTCGCTGTGTCCAAGCGGTCTCACCCCTGCGCCGTGTGAATCAGACTCCACTGTGGGGTCACCATGGGCCCCACAGCCCCGAACTGGTGCTGCCCGTTTTATTTTATGTTTTTAATCCCTGTTAGATGTTTGTAGCATATAATGACTACGATCCTTAAGGGGAGCTGGTCTGTGTACACAACCCAGCTCGATTCTTCCTGCACCTACCTCTCCCGTCCCCTCCTGCCCGCTCTGGGTCTCCTACTTCCTGCTACCTTTTACTTTACTCTGTATTTATAATCTGGTTTCCCACAAAAGAAAAATCACATGGTATTATTTCACTTGACATTATGGTCTCGAGGTGCATCCCTTTTCCTGTGAATGACTCAGGCTCACTCCGCTGTGTGTTCCTTTTATCCGTTCACCTGTTTCACCATGGGGACCTCATGCAGGGGTAGTGTGTGCTGTGTGGCTGCTCTCTGCGTCTGTCTTACCACATCAACTAGACCTGGTGCTCTGGGGCAGAGACCACAGCTCCAGGGTGAGGAGAGGGCTCTGTGCGGCACTGTGTGTGAACGCATGCTGATGGCTGAGGCTGAGATTGAGCTCGAGATCCTCCTGCCTCAGCTTCCCAAGTGCAGGGATTACAGATGTGTGTTACCATGCCCGGCTTCCTTCACTCTTTAATATTTGCTACATGTTATTTATTTCTAAATGATTTTGGTTTGATCACACTCAGTTATTAACATGCTTTGCAAATGCACTGGGAATATAGCTCCATGGCACAAGTGCCTGCCTGGCAAGTGTGAGGTTGTCAGTTCAATACCCAGTACAAAAAAAAAAAGGCAAATGATTTTCTAGTGGTTTTTATTTATATATTATCTCTTATTTAATTATAGTTTATAAATAGACTTTTACATATTAAATCTCATAGAATTTATAGTTTGATGCACGAAGTCCCTGAAGTTAAGGAATCTGTTACCTTGGCTGTCTAATTTCAAACATTAAGACACAAGAAGTCAGCCTGCCTGCTGAATTCTGTGTTTGCAGGCTTTGATTTGATTATAGAATTAATAAGTTTGGTAAGTTCAGAAGTCTCAAGGAAGGAAACAACTGGCCAGCGGCCGACCGAACACTCTCAATGTGTTTGACTATCTCTGGGTTCATGCCTGGTGCTGGTGACCTTTCATTTATAAACCCAGCGGGGCCGATATCCTCTGTGCGGCTCCCTAAGGCTGGCGGCCTCTCGCTGCGGGCTGGGCCGTCACGTCTTGAGCCTTTTGCCCAGCGGTCACCGCTTCCCTGAGCACGCACCATTCTTCTTCCCGCCGGTGTTCTCTTCTGTGGTGTCAGGGGTGTTCTCCCTGAAAAGGTCCCTGGGGGGTTCCTTAGACTTCTGCAAGACAGAAACACACTCGGTGGGTGCCCACCCAGCCTCGGCAGGACACTTTCAAGAGGCCAGCTCATGAAACTCTCGGGGAAAATGAGACAGCCAGGCCCTCCTCTCCATTCCCTTAGTAGTGTCTTCAGGAGACCTTGGGTATGGGGATATGGGATTTCAGTGGCTATGATGGTGTTTGCCTGTAACTCCAGCACTGGGGAAGCTGAGGCAGGAGGATTGCTTTGAGTTAGAGGTCAGGCTGGGTTATCTAGTAAGTTCAACGCCAGCCTGAATAACGCAGAGACTGTCTCACCCTCCCCCAGCAGAATAAATAAATAAATAGAAATATGATGTCAACATAAAGTCTGGGACTCCAAGTCAGAATTTCCTATGTGCATATGCCCCTTTGCTAGCTGCAGGCTGAGTTTCCCTGCTGAGCTCTGCTTTTTGCAGGACCCTTTGCGAAGCCTGGAGATTCCATCCCGGGCTCCGTGAGTGCTGTGTGCAGAGACAGAAGACGTCCTGTTTGCCAGGCATTTGTCCTCATTCCACTGCCGATGTTTTCAGTCCGCAAAGACTCTGCTGACTGCGCTGGCCGCGCGGGCGGCCCTGGGCACTGAGTGTCTCTTTATGCGGCGGAGGCATAAACAATAACAGATTATGCAACCGAGCCTCTCAAAGTTTGCCTCTCTGGTTGCTGATGCCCGGGGGCTCTTTCTCACAGCCCAGCATCCGGGACCAGCAGGAAAAGGCTGCTTGTGAATGCGAGCAGGTGCCCAAACTAGGCCACTTGGCCCCACATGGTTCCCAGTCCCGGCTGCCCCTGCAGGGGTCCCTTCCAGAGCCAGCCTGGGGTGCTCGGAAGCCACACAGCCAGTGCTCTGCTGAGGGAAAGCACAGCGTAGGAACGGCAGGCTGAGTCAGGAGGCCCTCAAAGCAAACAGGCGGGGGCTTGGCCCCTTGTCACCCTCTTTCTCTCTGTATTTTGAGGGCCCTCTGTGCAGGCCGCAGGAGATGACGATGATGATGGTAACAGGCATGATCCTATAAGAACGGTTCTCTGGCACAGGCATTGGACATGCACTTGTGCACTCGGTTCCGGCAGTGAGCCAACCCCACCCTGGGCTGCATTTGCTCTGAGGGCCACTGGACAGTCTTTACACAGCATTTTCCCCTTAACTCTCCAAGCTTTAAACTCTTTCCCTAAAAAGAAAGTGGCCCGTCTTACCTGTGTTCTGCGTGGAATGTTCTCAGAGATCACCGGTTTGGTTTGGGTTCCTATGGATTCCTCTAAAACTAAACGAAGGAACACGAAGGATATAAACATCTTTAAAAGGTTTTTAGCACGACGGACACCCTGAACGGGGAACAGGCAGGCAAATGGAATGTGTTAAATGTGTTGTGGTTACAACTGCAGGTTTAACGTTGTTCTTGCCAGATTTTCACCACGATGGTTGTTGATAAGCCGCACTGTGCCTTCCCCACTCTTAGATTTCTTCGTTTCACTAGTGCATGCTTTGAACATCAACACGTTCAAGGTGGGGAGTCAGTACCTGGACCCGTCGCAGCCGGGCCTTTCTTCCCCCGTCTTCTCCTCACCCTGCCCCGCCGTCCTCCTTACTAATCAAGCTCCGACCTGTGCTGGCCCAGCCTTGAGACACAGCCCCGGCCTGTGTGCTCCCACCTGGCGGCCTGCACCCAGCGCACCTGCAGCCTCCAGCGCTTGCCAGGCTGGGCGAGAGATTCGCTCTGAGTGGTCCATCGTGAGCCTGGGCCAGCTCACAACTGTCCCACACCAGTGACTGACTTCCTATGCTGTACTCGTTCCCGGCTCCCAGGAGGCCTGGTCCTAACCCCAGAATGTGATGCACCAGCTGAGAAGCTCAGTGTCAAAAATGTAACAGCGAAAAACGATCCAACATTTCAGTAGTGATTCATGATGTCACTATCCTTACAGTGTTTATCTTTTTATCCAATTTATGTTCCAGCAGAAAAATCATATAAAATGGGTTAACAAGTGATAAATTCCTGTAATACACTGCAATTCTGAATGACAAAAATTCCCCCAAACTTAAATTGAAATAAGATAAATATTTTAATAAACATTATTTAAAAGAAAATATTAAAAACTAAAAATGCAGAGTCAAATGACTCTATATATGGTTAAAAACTGTTAGGCAATAGCCTATAACTTAAAACCATTTCAGGTGTCTTACTGGTAAAATGTTGAAATGCTATGCCCTGAGGACTTACGGTGTTTGGTGCAAGGTAGATGTGTTTCTTGTTTTTTCTTTTTTTTTTCACCTTTTTAAAAAGTAGTACCATCCATGTTCATGATACATGATGTGGTTTTAGGTATCCTAATTATCCCAGTTGTGTGGATATAAACTAAAAATTGCACTTTTTTGCTTTCTGCTTCTGTTGCTAAATGAGAAGTCACACACTGACGTCCACTGTGAGCAGTGAGGTGTCTCCAGCCCTGGGGAGTAGCTGGGGTGGGGTGCAGGCCCGGGGAAAGGGCGAGCAGACAGTGTCAACGGGGGACCCACCTGTCAGAACCGCGTCCAGCTGCTCCACCATGAACTCGGCGTCTTCCGCGGTGAAGCACATGGGAGGTTTTATTTTGAGCACATTTTGGTGAGGTCCGTCGGCGCTGAGAAGCACGCGTTTCTCCTTCATCCTGGGCGACGCAGGAAATACACGTGAGTGCTACGAATGATAACCGACACATAGGACAGTTGAGAGTCCCACGTTCTGCAAGCCCAGGGCTAGCAACCGCGTGTGTCTTAGATCTTCATCTTTGGAGAGATGAGAGGAAGGAACTCAAGCTCTCAAATGACCAAGGTACCGGACAGACGGTGGGCAGGGACTTTACTTGTAGATGATGTGCTGGGCTTCGGCAGTGGCGGGAGTTCTTTTCTCTCGGTCCTTCACTAAGTCAATTCCGATGAAGAGGCCAGCACCCCTGAGGAAGGGGACGAGAGACCTGCTGGGGGACTCTGCCTTGTCACAGCAGCTCACACTGTGCCCTGCTGCCCTGCAAAGCTGAGGGCGACACTATGTAAGTCTGACGCTACTACGTCCAAGAGGCCGATAAGTGTTTACGGGTGCTTTTAGTTTCTGAAGCTTTTTTTTTTAACCAAGTGGTTTTTTTTTTTAAATTTTAAAGAGAAAAAAACAAAAAAAATCAAACTAAAGAAACATACAACAATAATAATAACAACAGAAAGAACCCACAGCAATAGGGATACAGGATTTCAAGACAAGATGACAGGAAAACCCCACAGATTGGGAATAATTTTTTGCCAACGGTCCCTCAGACAAAGGACTTCTATCTAGAATGTACAAAGAATAATAAAAAAATCAGGCCCCCCAAATTCAAAGACCCAATCCAAAAATGGGCATCTGAGATGAAAATACAATCCTCAGACCAAGAAATACAAACAACAAATAAATATATGAAAGGATGCTCAACATCATTGGCCATTCAAGAAATGCAAATTAAAATAACACTGAAATTCTCTCTCCAGAAAGAATGGCTATCATCAAGACATCAACCAATAACAGATGCTGGCAGGGTTGTTGTGAAAAAGGAACCCTTCTCCACCGCTGGTAGGAGTGTAGACTGGTGCAACCACTGTGAAAATCAGCATGGAGATTCCTCAAAAACGAGGATTAGAGATCCCATTCAACCCAGCCATTCCTCTTCTAGGTATCTTCCCAGAAGAATTAAAAGCATCATACCACAGCCATATATGTGCACCTATGTTCATAGCAGCACAATTTGTAATAGCCAGATCTTGGAAACAGCTCAAATACCCATCAACTGACGAATGGATAAAAATATACGGCATTTTTATACAATAGAGTACTACTGAGCTATAAAGAAGGATAAAGTCGAGGCTTTTATAGGGAAATGGATGCAACTTAAGACTATACTCAAAAATGAAATAAATCAGACTGGCATGTGTTAACAACGTATTTTTTTTTCCTTTCAGTTGTAAAAGAAAGAGGCTTCAAGACAACCTTTGATTTTTCAGGATATTTATGTTACAAATGTTTATATAGCTATAAAGAAAAAGTCAGTGTTCTAGGCTTCATTTTAAATAATTTTCCAAAGGTCATGTAGAGTTGCTTTTAGTTTCTCTTTTTCATCTCTCAGTGTTGAAATGATGCTAGCTTTATGCAAAAGAAGATGTGTATAGTCAGGAATGCTCAAATGTTAACCACCTATAATAGTGGCTTCTGGTTTAAGGATGATTTTGCTTTATTCCTCAGTGTTTTCTAGATTTAGCTTATATATGTTAATTTTATAAGGTAAAATATAAACCATTTTATTTTATTCTGTTTTGTTTGACTATATCATGCATGATGATACGTATGAACAGCTGTTTTGAAGAAAACAAAACATGACAGCTATTGCTGATTTAATATCATCCTTCTTAGAAGTCCTACCATGCTTCTATTCTTCTACTACCATTGGTTCTATCTATCACACTGTGTCTTATTGGGATTTGAATATGTGTGATAGTATAAACAAAATTTCTTACTGAAAATGAAATATTATAGTACCCATTGATCATTCTCTGTTATCCAGTTCAGAATGCCCTATAATTCTTTCACTCTTTGAATGGTTTTATACTATTTTGTTATGTTTGATATTACTGTATTTGAAACTATGCTCAACTATAGCAGAGAAAGAGATACTGTGATAGCTACTGTTGATGTCTGGTTGTTTTAATGTAAAGTACTGTGTTGACTATGTTGTCCTGTTCTGATCTGCTCTGTTCTGCCCTCTTTTGTTTTATTCTCTTTAAAATAAAATTTAAAAAATATATATAAACCATTTTAATTTTGGAAAAGTGAAAAGCTAGATGACAGCTTCGTGATAAACACACCTGACATCTCCTATCAGCGCATGTTTGGCCTTCTGCTTATTCAGTAACTCAGTGAGATAATTTCCTACTCTCAGAGCGTTTCCTTGGAGGTCTTCCTTTTCAATTATATCCAGGACAGCCAAACCCACAGCGCAGGATACTGGGTTTCCTCCGTACTGCAGGGAAAAGAGCAGCGACAGACATAGCCATTGCATTAGATGTAGTCTCTTCCATGAGAAATTTGGCTCCCACATTCCAAAGTGAAAGTATAATCTTAATAAAAATCTCTCTAGGATATTAGTTTCTCAGATGTAGAGTGGGGAATGACTTTATTCCCTCATGATCAAAACTTAATTTCAGATTATATTCTCGATGCAAATCTAGCATTAGCAAGGCTAGTAGGGAACTGACTGGGTCACTAAGCCAAAAGATAAACACGTAACGTTGCACAGGAAGGGCATCAGAGTGGGGTTAGCGAGGAAGGGCAGAGCTTCTTGTCCTGAAGGGGCATTGAAAATAGCTGAACAGTGGTATTTTCTCTGAATGATTTATGTTTTTAGATTTGAATTTTACTTTTATCTGTTATACATTGTGTACAAGCTGTAATAAGTTTTCCAAGCCCAAATTTTATATCTTCGGGCACGAAAGCCAAGTAAGTGAAATGTCCCAAAGACAAAATTTAGTATCACTTATGACAGCTGTCTAACATTTATAGGACGAAATTATCTAAATATTTTTTTTTGTCTTTTTGAGACACGGTCTCACTATGCAGTTCAGGCTGGACTTGAGCTCACTTTGTAGCCCAGGCTGGTCTCGAACTTGCAACTATCCTCCTGCGTCAGGCTCCCCAGTGCTGGGATTACAGGAGTATGCCACCACGCTTGGCGTGTCTAAACACTCTGAAAGTGTTTTGGGGATTTAAATAGGACATGAAACAAAGACGATCATATTGTTTATTAATGAAAATATCATAATCTCCAAGGTTGGGCAGGGTAATCATTAATCATTGGAAAAATGAATGAGATTATTTTAGGAAGAAGAAAGACACAAAAGGATAAAAAAAAAAATACAAGGAATGTTGTGCCAGATAGGATAGAATCTGATTAGACCACAGTTTGGCTAGGGTTTTGGGGGTGGTTATTCAGCAATACCAAACCTAACTGCTTACAACACTGGGAATTAAACAGGCACAGTCAGGACATGTATTACACCCCCTCTTCGAATTAAAGTAGTAGACCCCGGTTACCGTATTGAAATACTCCATCCCGGAGAGGTGGAAGGCTTCCGAGATTTCTTCGGTTGTCACCACACAAGCCACAGGGTGGCCGTTGCCCATGGGCTTTCCCATGGTGACAATGTCGGGAACGAAGTCTTCGCCTTGCATCTGGAAGCTCCAGAAGCACCTCCCCACTCGGCTGAAGCCCACCTGCACCTCATCAGCTATAAACACGCCCCCCGCGCTGTGCACGTGTCTGAAAGGCAAAGGGGGTTTCCGTGGCTTTGGATTAGGAGTCCCCCAACTTGGCCACAACAGTGCAGCCTGTGGAAGACTGCAAAAGAAGCTTTTAACCCGGAGCCTTGCCCTGTGCCCAAAGCATTCTAGTACTCAGAATCCACATTACACAAATCCAATCACATGATTTCTAGGTGACACGTAATCTACAATGCCTGGGTCGGTGCTGCTTAAAGTGAGCTATGTGAGAGTGGTTTTTGGCAGAGTGCATCCCCCAGTGTTTACTACTGGGTCAGTTTCGGGAGCTGGCCCATCAGACAGGATGCCAGGCAGGGGCTCCTCCACAGGACCCTGTGTTGCGCCTCTGGCAACCCTTGGTGTGGGCCAGGGCACAGCGAAGAGTCCTGAGGTGGCAGGAGCTCAGGAGTGGGTATTCTCCACTCAGTACTCCCACGTTTTAGCCCCAGTGTGGCCCTATGGAACTGTCACAGTGACGACCTCAGTCTGACCAAGGGTGTCCCATCAAAGTACATACTCCGCCACTTTCTGGAAGTAGCCTTTCGGGGGGATTATTTGTCCACCACAACTCTGCATGGATTCAGCAATAAAGGCAGCGATCTGGAAGAGAACATGGGGTCAGAGTCCATTAGGTCCCTCTAGCCTTTCCTCCTGAGTGAGTCACTTTAAATGTGGCTAGGAACAGACCTCTGGTGGGTTGCAAGAAGCCCCCTTGATTAGAAAGAAATCTGGCTCTGCTGGAGATAGAACTGATCTACAGCTTTGTCCCTGAAATTCAAGGGTGCAAATAAAGCTACTGTGGAGGAGAGAAGAGGGCGACTCTTCTCTACCATTAAAGAGTTTGACCAGGAGGAGCCTAGGAGGACCAGTATTTGGCTCATGTTTGCTAAAAACCTCTAAGGAATCGTGCAGTCACCAAAGGCATCACCACAGCATCTGTTTCTCAGCGTGGTGAGATGGGACAGCCCAGGCGGGGATGGCAGGGTGTGGCCACCCCGTGAGGGTTCTCGGTTGTATTTCTAGGTTTCTCCCTGGTTGAAATCTACATGCACGGTTAGGCAGCTTGCCCTGGAGTACAGATGAAGTGCCTGAGGGAGGGGAAGTAGGAATTGGGTAACACAGAAGTAAGAAGAGAAGGTAGAGGAGACTGTGGGCTAAGAAATCCAGAGCCAGGCAGGGTGGTGCGCGCCTCTTATCCCAGCACTTGGGAGGCTGAGGCAGGAGAACCACTGTGGCTCTTGGCCAGCCTGGGCTACATAGTGAGTTCAAGGCCAGCCGGAAAATAAACATAAAAATGAAATCGAGAGAACCAGGTTCTAGTGCTTATTACACTTTCGCAGGCGGGTTAGCTTGGGAGAGATCCTTTGCTTTTTAGATCCTTGGTGGCTTAGCTAAGAAACGAGGTCGCTGGACCCAGAGGTCCCATGTAAGACACTAGGGCTCGCGCAGCACATCTCCTGGTCATTGCTCTCCGCATCACTGACTCAGCTGCATGAGCCCCAGAAAGACTGAGCGCTAATGTCCTCAGAAAGCTGACAGACCCCGACTTAGCAGAAGGGTGGGAAGGATCTCCTTACTGGAGCTGTTTTCCTGAAAGCGCGGCCCCCCCATAAAGCAGTACGGGCTATTTCTGAAGAGGGAGCTTTAGATCTTTAGATCGGCACAGAGATACCACAAAAGAAGACAGAAAAGGAGAAGAAAATGAAGCAACAGGAAATGTGAGTCTCCGTTCACATGGAGACAGAAATATTTAATTAGAAAAAGCAAATGATTTTAATTTCAATGTAGTATTTTTTTTTTAAATAATTGCCATATCTAGGCCATAAGCTAGTTTCAAGGTGTTGTCAAGGTGCACGAGCGTCTGCACCGGTTACTGGAGTGGGCTGGGAAGGGGACGTCACTAAGCTGAGTCCAGGAGGGTGAAGACTGAAAAGAAGAACCCCGATTCCCTGCTCTGGAGGACCCTGGTTCTAAGACATCCGGGCCCAGATCGGAGACAGCGTTCTGCCTCGGTTTACCCAGGTGCAGAGTGACCCCAGCAAGGCTGTAGCAGCTCCGGGGCCACAGCCGGCTCCCTGCGGTCTGGGAGAGTGGCTGGCTCCCCACTGACCGTTAACCCGGTGCCCCGTCCCCCTGCACAGCCTTGCCTGCAGCTGCTCTCGCCTTCCTTGCATCTCTGCCCTTGCCCACTGCCCTGGAGGTCAGGCCTGGGCCAGCAGCACAGGGTGGAAACAGTGACCACATTGCCAGGACGATCACTGCAGACCGCCTCAGAGGCGAGGCCAAAATCACCCTCTTTGTGAAATACGGAACCATGGGAAACTGGAGCCAGAGAAGACCAGGAAGGGGATTTTGTTCTAATCCTTTTTCTTCTCTCCACTGACTGCAACAGCTTCAATCCGTCTTATGAAAGCCATTTCCAGGGTTCCAAAGGCACCAACCTTCCTCCCGCTGGCGTGTGCATCCTCAATGATCTTCTTCACCTCGTCTGCGTAGGCGCCTGCGGGGTCCGGGTGGCCTTCCCGGTACCTCCCTCTGTACGTGTCTGGAGCGGGGGCCTGCCAACAGCAAGCGTGCGGGTCCTCATGCCTCAAGGCCACGGTGGAAAGGTGGCTGTCACCTTGAGCAACCCTGGGTTCCTCTGTTCTTTTCCCTCCACATTCCTGAGTTCTGTGAAGAACTGACATCTTTGAATTTTGAACAGGAGATTGGATTTGTTCCCTTTCTTTGGTTTAGACCCTTCTAAACCAAAACGTTATCCCTGTCCACATAAAAGGCATATTCAAATGAGTAAAGGTGATATTATTTAAAATGTTAGTGAATGGAAACTGTACTCATTATTGTATTTTTAAAATGAACCAACACCTATTAATCATATCCCAAATTATAATCATTCAGAAAAATTAAGAGTGCCTTAGCACTGATGTTAGACCTTAAATTCTTGAAAGAAGGTACTTTTTCAGGGGGAGGGTGAGAAGGCTTTTGGTGAGACAGGATCTCACTATGGAGCTCAGGTTGGCCTTGAACTCCTATGCAGCCTAGACTGACCTTAAACTTGCAGTGATTCTCCTGCCTCAGCCTCCCAAGTGCAGGGATCACAGGCATGAACCAGTAAGCCAGTACTGATGATTGTCTTAAGAAAATCTACTGGCCTTCCACTGATGCAAACACAGCATGTGAATTACACTGGCTCAACCTCTTACTTGGTTTCTTCATTTGACTTAATAAATCTATATAATAACAATATATGCAGCGATGGTGAACCTTTTAGAGATTTCAGTGATAACAGACAGACAGCCTCACCACCGCTGGCACAGAGCAAATTAATTTCATAGCAGTCTTGCAAATTCAAATTAACCCTGGATTTCGAGTTGACATCAGTGATAAAAAATGTCACTGAAGATCCAGGAGCAAGAAGAATGAAATGACAGCTGTACCACTAAACTGATTCAGCAGTGGGCTTTAGCCCGCACACTGTCTGGACTTTGACTTGGGGACCTGTGCTGTGGCTCTATGTCACACAGTTTCATTTTAATGACAGAACAGTGCTGGATTCTCCTCAGAATTCTCCCAGTGCTCACATTCTGACTTGAGCCCTCTAAGAGACTCACCACGTGTACACATTCTTTCTTGTCATCTTTGCCCTTCCGGAACTTATATGGACTGATCTCAATTAAGGATGATAGATGACCATGATAAGCACTGAAAGGAAAAAGAACAGTAACTAAAATTGCTCATGGAGAGAGATTCTTCTACTATGTGGAACACAGTGTTGTGTGCGGCCCATCTACGTCCATTTCTCAGCGCTGGTGTCAGGCATCACGGCCGAGGCTCTCTCCCACGGTGAGCCTGGCCGTTTAACTTGTCCTTTATAATATAATAAAGCACATGGAAACCGAGTGTCCTCATGGGTGATCTCTTTTGTGTGAGGAAAACACACAATTTCTTTGGATTCCATTGCTGAAACATTGTCTACAAAAACCTCACATGTGATTTTTCAAATGTATTGGACAGTCACATTCTAGTAAAAAAATTTTTTTTTTCTTTAAAAAAAATTTTTTTTAAACTGGGTTTTACTCTGTTGCCCAGGGTCAGCCCGAAGCCCTTAGCTCAAGCAATCTTCCCGCCTGAGCATCCCAACCAGTTGGGGATACAGGCATGAGCTACTATGCTGACACATTTTAAAATAGCTCTCCACCCATCAAAGAATGCTCACTGGTTTCTGTGTGCGATAGTTTCTAAAGGATGCTGAGTTGCAGAGATTAGTTGGAAATATTAGCTGGGAAAGAATGGAGGCTTCCTTGAGACTCAGATTGAGAGGTGACCAAATGACTCTGGAGTTTATTTCTTTTTCTATTTCTTGCCCAAAAATATAAGTCAGAGATTTGAGAGGGAATTATGAAAGACCCATTCACAGGTAACGCAAAGAGAAAGAGCTTGCCCTGCCCTAGGTGACGGCGTGCTACGAAGCCCTGGTGATGACAGTAGCACAGTACCAGAGTGAGAAGGCAGAGGCGGCCAAGACAGGGAGAGGACCCCGAGATGCACTGATGTGCAGAGGGTGACAAAGCCACTCTGTGAGATTTCACATGAGGAGTGATTACCAAAGAGAGGCGGCAGAAGCCTGCCGGTGTTCTGGGCTGGGTGGCATGGGCATGGCAGGAGAAATATTTTTTAAAAATGTAGAAAATCCAAACCACAAGTGGAGATTTTATCTATTTGATTTAATCAAATTGTTGTAAGATGTCATGCACAAATTTAAAAGATGATCAATTGGAAACATATACCCACAATATCTCAAACTAAAGGGGATCAATCCCTGAAATGGTGGTTCTCAGCCCTGCCTCCGTATTAGGGTTACTTGGGAGATTCACAAAAGGAAACACTGGGCTCGGGTCAGAGAATCTCTCTCGATGATCTGCAGAGGCCAGGACAATAGTGTTTGAAAATAGTTCCCAGAGGATTTTAGATGGCATTTGAGTTTGAGCTCCTCCAATCTAGACTCTACAAGGAGCCAACAAGATGAGGATGAGAGTCAGAATGACAATGGGTGAGACCGTGAACAGGAGCCCCTTGAAACCACACAAGCATAAAAACACACAGAGAGGTGCTCTGACTACTGATTAGAAACAGGAAAAATCAGTAAGATGATACATTATACCCATCGCACTGGCAAAAAGTAGAAAAATTAAAAAGCTGAAGGATGTGATGTTTTGGCGAGGATGTGGAAAATCGGAATTTCCATATACTTGTAGGGTACAACATTCCAAAGGCAACCCCATTCCGGGTCTTTACCCCTAAGAAGTTCTCAGAAAGGCCCTCGGGGAAGGTGTTCCTGCTGCGTGGCCGTGGTAGCCATGGCAACCGTGGCAGGGAAGGCACTGCCGGAACTACTGCAAGATGCCCTGTGGCAGCTGCTCCTGCCTGTGGCTGCCACGCTCTTGGAAAGTGGCCTGTCTGATCTGAGCTGTACCTCAGGGATGAAGCACACACTGGACCTTGCATATGCAGTGCGACAAAGAATGTGAGCTTTCTCTCTTTTTGACACCGATGGCTTACACGGTACTTTCAATGGGCGCCCTTGAGTTCAAAGAATATCCCCTAAGAGTCCTCAAAACATACGCAGAGGACACAAGGTAGAAACAGGAAGAAGCAAATCTGTAGCAATTTTAAAAAAAAATTAACACAGACATGCATAAAATATTTCTCATGCAGACTCTAAAATAAAAGATATACATTAGGTAGTGTTATTATCATTGTAGCTAATGGCGATGGGAATAAAAGAGAAGGACCCTCCCCAGAGACACTCACATCCTAATATTCAGAACCTACCAGTTGCTTAGGTTTAAGGCAGAGGGGACTCTGCAGATGGGGTCAGATGATGGTCAGCTAGGGGAGACTATCCAGGCAGGCCCCAGGTGTCACAAGTATCCCATATGTGACAGGACATATGGGTGGAGGGGACAGCAGCCCACGCAGGACCCTGGGCACCTGGAAGGGCGGGCTCCATCTGAACTCAGCCAGAGCTGTTTTGGATTTCTGACCTACAGAAGTGCCACAGGATAAGCTCGCAGTGTTTGTGGTGGCAAATTCGGGGACCATGGGCACCAGTTACCACAGTCATGGCACAGATCGAGAGGCGGTATTAGAGGGCGGGGCAAGGTGCTTGTTTAGTTCCTGCCTGTGTAGCTGAGGTTCGTGGGGTGCAGGGTTGACCAAACAATTTTTTAAAAACTCCTATGTAAGGACATACGTTGTCAAATTTCTTATTTAAAGTGTTTGAGAAACAAGGTTAACTGTGACTGTTCACAGTGCCAGTACTGAATTTTACTTGGGCTGTTGGCTCTCTTTAAAGTTTAAGTTTCCGTAAAACTGATTACAGTGGACAGTCATAATCATGGAGTGAATACTTGGATTTCTAAGAAATGAGTCACATTTTTCTTTAAAAAACTGTTGAGTTAGTGGATGTCACAGAGGTACAATCAAGAGTGTGTGAAGATCGGCCTGGAGCTTGGGAGCTGCAGGGTCCTGCACCCCACACCCCGGAGAGGCCCTGGATTTGGAAGGACTGCTCTCCTCTGGATTCCAGGGCCTTAGCACAGCGTTAAAAAGCTGGTCCCACATCTGCCTCACTGTGCAGGTGGAGTTAGTAGGGCTGAGATCAGCCCAGTTTTGTTCTCAAAGGCTTCATGCTTGGAAATCTTGTGCCCAAACTTACTGGTCCAGGGTGATCACATCTTGGTGGCCCCGGAACTGCCGAGCCAGGCGTAAGGCTAAGTCGTTGGCTTCAGACCTGTGAGGAGGCAGGGTGGGGAGGGACAGTGTGACAATCGTGTCTGCAGTGTTGATTACCAAAATCGTAAGGTAACTAATATTCAGAGACAGCATGCACAGCAACGAACTGACGGCCTCCTGGTCAACCTCACCTCCCTGCAGTCAACAGGACAAGTTTCCTAGGTGTTTGCTTTAAAGACTGGGACATACGTACAATTAAAAAAAGCGTTTAAAAAATATAATAAAAAGGGAGGAGGCAAACAGAAGAAACCAAGTAAAAGTCACAGCCATGTCACCCAAGTCATCTTCAAGGACACGGAGAAGCCTGTCTAGACCGGATCACCAGAGGGGCCATTCTCTGGGCCGCTGCTTTGCTGGGTTTCCTGCTCCAGGAAATGAAGATCACACCTTGTCTATCAGTTCAGAGTCTACAGACCACCCGCTGGGAAAGCGGAAGTCACGGACCCTGCCCTGAGCCCAGCGGTTCCCTGTATATAGGGGCCTCGAACCTGTGTGAGGTAAGTGCTGTCTCAGCTCCCTTTCCGGCCTAGGAGACAGCACCAGAGAGGTGGAGCGAGCAGAAAAGGCAATCCAGCAAGGGAGCAGCAGAGCCAGGCTTCCACCAAGGCCTGACCCTTGGCCCCAGACCGCTCTGTGACAGCCACTCTGCGGGGACAGTGCTGTTGGGACGAATCCCTCTTTGACAGTATAGGGTACTTTAGAAATGAAGGTGACACACTGTGTCATGAATGCTTTATAACAACGTTAGGTCCTAAAATATCTTCTCAGTGCTTTCCAGAGAGAAAAGTGATATCTTGGCTTTATGTTTGCTTTTAAAATATCTTGTGGAAAAGTAAACCAGAGAAAATCATACAAGCAAACACTCAGAGAATTTCTAATAGTGAATGTAATAAAATATATCATTTAAAAATAGGAATTGTGTATACCATGTTAGAATTTAGGGTGCTGGGCAACAAATCAACCCGCTCACCCCCTTGGTAAGCAGCCATGGCTTGAGCGAGTGGCAGGTGACCCAGGGCGAGAACCAGGCAGCCAGCATCTCCTGAGATCCACTCCATGTTGGAACTTAGGGAGCTGGGCAGCAAAGCAACACACTCGCCTCCCTGGTAGGCAGCCATGAGCCTACCGGCAGGAGGGCTGAGAATCAAACATTCCCCCTCCCCCCGCTCTGTTAGCAAATGGGATTCAGAGGACTGAGCACTCTTGGGAGGATGATCGTACGCAATATAGCAAATATGGGGGATTTCCTTCTACCATCTCATTGAAGGCAAATATTGTTTTGCTTTGTTCTGATTAATTGTATTGCTCTATTCAATATGCTGTTTTGATAGGTATGATGATGTTCTGTATTTGGTTTGATTTTGCTATCCCTGATTGAATGGACAACTATTGTGAAGATAATGAGATGTACTACGGTACCTATTACTGCTATCCTGGTAACCTGCTGTGAAGTTCTGTGCCAGTTTCACTGCATTGTCTCAATTGGCTTTATTCTGTCTCATTCTGTTGTATTTTACTACCTTCAAAATTAAAAAAAAAAAAGAAATGATGAGCAAAAAAAAGAATAGGAATTGCTCATATTGTATATATAAAACTTTCCCCCAATAAAACTGCATTTCAAGCATGACAAGTCCTTAGAGATATACTTTTTAAAACACACTATTTGATATCTGCATAACATGTCATAGAATGCAGAGATGATAATTTGAATTCACAGAATTTAAAACTATATTCTTGAATTTCCTTTTTCCTTTCTTTGCTGTGTTCATGTTGAGGAAATATGTCCCATTTCCATAAGAAAACTGATGAAAAATCCTACAAAAGAGTCAGACCTGGTGGCTCATATCTGTAATCCTGGCACTCGGGAGGCTGAGGCAGGAGGTTCACCATGAGTTTGAAGCCAGCCTAGGCTACTTAGCGAGTTCAAGGGCAGCCTGAACTACATACCAAGAAACACTGTCAAAAAAAAAAAATCTGCAAAAAGTACAACTGTGAATAGCTTTCTTTCTGTACTAAAAGTGCTTGATGATTTTAAAAATGCATTTGGTTTTCTGAGCCAGCATCTCACTATGTAGCTCAGGCTGCCCTCGAACCTGCGGGATGAGGGTCCCTCCTGCCTCAGCCCCCTGAGTGCTGCAGGGGTGATGGACTTGGGCTGTCGTGCCTGGCCCCTCAGCGGCGTTTGGAAAGCCCAATCTGGATGATGGCTTCTTTGGCTGCTCTGCTGCCTTAGGACCTGCGGTCCCTGGAGGCCGAGGGGAGCCGGGAGGCCAGGCCTCCGAGGAGCGGTGCTCTCCAGAGCAGGAAGCAGCTCGGTCTGGGGGGTGAGAGAGCGCGCAGAGGGCGGCGGTGCCCGGAGACGTACCCCGAGTTCGTGAAGTAGCAGACGCGGAGTGGTGCGGGCAGCGTGGCCGCCAGGCGCTGGGCAAGGGCCACCATGTTGTCGTGCAGGAAGCGCGAGTTGGTGTTGAGCAGCTCCATCTGCGTGCGTGCGGCCTCCACCACCTTGGGGTGGCAGTGCCCCACTGGGGCCAGGGACAGAGCAAGAGATGGCGGGCTCAGTGCTGGGCCGCAGCGGCCCCTGGGCCCCCGGGCCCCGCACCCCGGGCCACCGCCTGGCTGGGTCCCCGCGGCTCGGCTCACCGTGGGCCACGTTGTTGATGCAGTCCAGGTAGCGCTGGCCGCGCTCGTCGAACATGTACTGTCGCCGGGCGCGCACGATCTTCAGGGGGTCCTCGGCGAAGAACACCTTGCAGGAGGGCCTGGGGCGGGCAGAGGTCTCTGCTCATCCCAGCCCGCGCGCATTCCCTGTCGTGCGTCACCGGCACGTGCATATGACACAGCTGTGACCCCGGCTGCCAGCTCAGCTCCCAGCCCCAGACTCACCCGTCACCGCCCTCTGGGAGATCCTGTTCCCCCACAGAAGCAGAGCGGCGCTTTCTGAGGGCGCTTTCTGAGGGGTCACCGCTAGCAGGAGCTCACAGGAGCCGTCCCTTGTTTACAGATATTATCTCATTTAACCCTGTGACGGGCCTAGGACAAAGGGATCCATAGCTTTGCCGTTTGTATGCGTAAGGAGACGGGAGGCCTGGAGAAGCGAAAGACACTTGGCCGCGGTTACCCAGGCCTCGAGGAACCAGCATCTGAAACTTGGTGGGGTCCTGACGTCCCTCCCTCTTCCCAGTTATAAAGAAATGAGCAGCACTGAGGACTTAGTCTGGACAACTTCAAATCAACTCCTACCGGGACTCTGTAGAGCGTTTTCATTGCCGTGTATTTTGAGAGGTCTGACAGAAGGAGAATTTTCCACTTGTTCTATAATTTTCATTATTATTTTTGTAATTATTTCCATAATCTATTTTTTAAAAAACTTTTTCATAATCTATTTCTTTATTTGGCTGTGCTGGGGCTTGAACCCTGGGGCTTGAACCCAAGGCCTTCCAAATGCTAGGCAAGTGGTCTGCCCAGCTACACTCCTAGTCCTAATTTTCATTCTGATCTTTATTGTTTTATTTATTCATTTAGGTTTTGAGATAAGGTCCCACTATGTACCCCAGGCTGGCCTCAAATTCACAGCAATCCTCCTGCCTCAGCCTATCCAGCCTACCTGGGATTACAAATGTGCACCAATGCACTCAGTTTAAAGTTTCCACCTTAAATAATGAAATTCAAGTGTCCTTCTGTTTCACTCTTTGAGCGTAATAAAAAGTCATCCATATTTCTGGTTATTTGGATGCATGTTTGGAGTGTAAATTTTAGCAAGAGGAATATCCTGAAGCTTTCTGGTCTTGATTCTGTAGGTATTTAAGAATTAAAACTGGCCAGGAATTTAGCTCAGGGGCACAAGTGCCTGCCTGGCAAGCGTGAGGTCATGAGTTCGATCCCCAGTACCAAGAAAAAAAAAAAAAAGAACTAATACTGAATGCTTGTTTTTATTTTGGGGATTTTGCACACATAAAGGAACCCTCCAATGTGAGAGATACTTTGGGGGAGGTTCTTAGAGATTAATATTTTAAGCTGACCTGCAACTATTTAGAAAGTATTTTGATTCTTGTGACCGCCTGGAAGCCTCAGCATGACCGTTATGCGTGGCTGTAGTATGTACAGATGATTATTTTGTTTATTTGCAGTGCTGGGGATGGGACAGGAGCTGGCACATGCTCGGGGCTTTGTCCCCACGCTGCAATCACAGCCCATGATGCAGTTCTTCAATGTCAGGTAAAACAGACATAGCACCTAGTGAGGACCTCTTGTTGGTTAAATAAAACTCAACTACTAGTTCATACCTCCCAGTTTAGATTTACAATCATTGTTCATATTTGTGGCTATCATTTTCAAAACCAGAAGCCAGGCACAGTGTCTCACACTGTAGTCCCAATTACTTAGGAGGCTGAGGCAGGAGGATGGCTTGGCCCAGAGTTGGAGATCAGGCTGGGCAACAGAAAGAGACTCCCTGCCGCAATCAAGTAAAATGCTAAAATGAAACCTGGCCACAACACACACAGTGTTATTCTCATTTGCTCTTACCTGTAAAGGAGAATGTTTTTATTCCTACTTTCCTGAGAGGAAATTAACGTGACAGAGGTCAAGCAGGTAGGGGACTCCTGGGGGACCAGAGTGCTACATTCATGAGGGGGGCAGACTAAAGCAGACACAGTGCTGTAAAATCCCGGCGAGGGCACACGGGGAGACCAGCATGTCCCGGGGTGGCTGCGAATGGCAGCCCTGGTTTTTCCAACAAGGTGGTTTAATTTCCTCTTGGCTTCCTCCAAGCATTCAGGGAAAAGTTCACTTTAAAAACAAGCTGGCTTTCACAGCCAGCTTCAGAAGTATTTCTGCAGCTGGGCACGGTGGTGCACACCTGTCATTCCAGCACTCTGGGAGGCTGAGGCAGGAGGATTGCATGTTCCAACCCAACCTGGACAATTTAGTGACAACCCTTCCTCAAAAAGTAAGAAGAGATGGAGCTGCAGCTCGGTGCCAAAGCCCTGGGTTCAGTCCTCAGTACTGGGGGTGGGGTGGGGTGGGGAATCTGAGCTCACAGATTTCAAGCTTTGGATTTGGGTCCTGGCGCCTGCCGGCTAGCCCTCCTGCCGAGAGCTATCACTAGGCTTCCGCCAGCTCCTGCAGCCTTAGCCCTGGTTCAACACCTCCAGCTGCGCGCGCCGGAGGGTTGGGGGGTGGGGGTGGGGGTGGGTGGGGCTCATCCCGGCTGCTCCAGGTGTAGGTGAGGACCACGCGCGCGGTGCACGGGCGTTCGCGTTGCGCACTGCACGCCCCAGTGGCGCGCGCTCGCCGGCTCCCTTCCCTCCAGCTATGGTCGTCCGGGCCCTCGCTGCCCCTTCCCACGCCTGTCCCGCGGGCCGGGCCCCTCACCCGATGTGCTTGCCCCGCAGCGCCAGCGTGTCTTCCTTGCTGTACAGCTCGCACATGGTGGCGGTGTCGCGCGTCCCCCAGGAGCCTGGCCGTCTCGTTGGCCTGGCTGCTCTTTGTCCCCAAGGGTCCCTTGGCCCTGGCGCCGAGGTCACCCGTGGCATCGTCCAGCCGGGCCACCCCCTTTTAAGCGGTAGCCGCTGGTGTGGTCAGGCCCCTCCCCGCGGTCCCGCCCGGCCTGGCCTCCCCGCCCCGTGTCCCCCGTGTGCCCGGTCCGCCTGCAGTCCTGGCTGTGTTTTCCTGACTTTGTCTCCGCCTCTCTGCCACCTCCTCCTGGCTGGTGGATTCCCTCTCCCCCGCTCTCTGGTTTCTCTGGATTCTTTCTCCCACTTTTCTTGTTCCTGCTTCAGAGTTGGGGACTCCTGGCCACAGGCCGGGTCTGTGTGTTCCCCACTCCCCCCTAACCCACCGCCCGTGCGGCCAGCAGGGAAGCAGCTGACTTGCAGTGGGAGTGATGTGCCGGGGCGTCAAATGTCTATGAATAATTACAGGGCTGGCCCTGGGCGTGGTGGCACTGCCTGTAATCCCAGCACTCAGGAGCCCGAGGCAGGAGGGGCCCCATGAGTTTGAGGCCAACTGGGGCTACATGGTGAGTTCAAACCCAGCCTGAACTGCCCGGAGACCCTATCTCAAAAAACAAGCAAGCAAAATTTCATGGCTAACATCTACCACGTTCTTGCAACTTGTCTAGTTGAGTCTTTGAAATGAGGCTCGGAGAGGTCCACTGGCATCTCCCCACTTTCCGTGGTCCAGGTGGACCTGGGCTCACCTCGTGGTCCCCAACTTCTGCAGTCGCTGTTGTCACATGGATCAGATTTGCAGCCAAGCCGTGGACACAGAGAACCCCCTTTGCTGCGGCACTCAGTGCCAAGTGGCGGCGAAGCCCGGGGGTCCCTGCTCCTCCGTGGTGTCCAGCCCTAGAGCGCAGGGTCCAGGTGAGGAGCGGGCTCACCCTCTGTCTGAGGAGGGGCAGCAGGGAAAGCCTGACCCCCTGTATCAGCACATGTGATAAAGACTGCAGGGGATGTTTCCCTGGAATGAGGGGCGGTTGGTGTATGGTAATGCTCTGCAGAGGTGGGGAGAGAATTTCGTTTTCTAAAAGCTGGGGAGAGGTGGAGACCCACGGAACAGAGCCTGGTAAGAGGAGCCAGGAATCACAGCATTCCTGCTCAGAATCCCAGGGGTTCTCACGAGGAGTTCCAGGTGACCCCTCAGGAGTTCCAGGCCTTATGCACCAAGGTCAGGGGGGGCCCTCCCTGGAGGTGCCAAGAAATCCCAGCCTCGCTCCATCCGGATCGGAGATGCCACCAGCCGCCAGCGTGCACTGGCCTGGATCCGCCTGGCCTGGTCACGAGGCTGCGATCCTGCCCAGCCCTGGTGCTTGCGGTGCCCACATCCTTCACCGCACTCTACTCGGCCCTCCGTAAGAGGTGGGGGGCCCCTTCCACCCGCCAGCTGGGCTTCTCTGCCTTTCTGGGGCCATTTTCTTGTATAGAAAAGCGATCTCCCCTGACTCGACACCCCTGAGTGAGGTGGGGTGTGTGGGGTCTCTGGGGCAGCTGAGCCCTTTCCTCTCAGTTGACCCCCCAAATCTGCCGCCCTAGGAAGCCCCCCCCCCCCGGCGGCTATTCACTGCTGCAGAGCAGGCCGAATGCTTACTGTGTGCAGCGGATGCTGCAGCCGCCCGAGATATGAGGTGTGATCAAAAAATATGTCGAACAATTAAATTAAAAACATTACAGTGAAAGTCACATTGTCACGCTGTCCCTCGAAATCCTCCGCTTTCTTTGAACACACTTGTCCCGCTGTTCTTGCCACTTTCTGCAGCAGCGTCTTTGTTCTGTGGTGGCCACCTTGATGACCTGAAGTGATTGTAAACGGTTCCTTTCACTGGTCATTTTGACTTTGGGAAAGAGCCCGAAGTCACCCGGTGCCAGATCTGGTGATTGAGGTGGCTGAGGACCCAGGGTTGTTTTTATCAGCCTGTTGTTTTTCTTGGTTGGTATCGGCAGCAGCATTCACCATATTTTTGATCAAGCCTCAGGAAAGAGGACTCCAGAGCTGCTGCAGGAAGTGGAAGGATGATGGCATGAGTGTGTTCGAGGTGAGGGGAGGATTTGGAGGGACTTCGTAGCTGTGTGACTTTCCCTGTAGTAAATGTTCTTATTGTAAACATGTCCTGTCCTTTCGGATCACACCTGGTACCGAGGCCCAGACGGACCCGGTGCCCCACGGCTCCTCCTCTGCATCGGTGCTGTCCCGGGTGGCACCCTGGAACCTGGTGGCTCCTGAGGGTGTGACGTGTGACCAGTGTGACCTGAAATGTGCTTTTCCTGTCAACGAAATTCACACCACACCCAGCAATGTAACACAGCTTTCATTTTTTATATCAGTTACTTCTTTTTTTTACTTGGAGGAAAAAAACCGAAACAGAAAAAAGGGTAGAAATAATACAGAATTTCAAAAAAAATAACAGTAAGAAATCACTAGTTGATAAATTACATAGTTATCTTAGAAGTAGTTGTTCAAGTTACACAATCAAAGCATAAAAAGTGGACAAACAATGACAGTACAAACCATTCTGTTTTATAAATTAACAAAGACTTAGTAGTACAGTTATCTGCCTTGCACACTTAAACATATATACAGTTACATCCTCTAGAGCACTTGCATGGAGACAACTGGAGACTATCTTCAGCAGTGAAATAAATCAGACTCACATTTGTAAATATCGTATCGTCTCTCAAGTATAAAAAATAATAATGAAAAACTGAAAGAGTAGTAAGATCGACACGTATAATAGATATTGTAATCGTGAAAGGGAAGAAGGTGCTCTAGAGGCCGTATCACTTACCTCCTGAAATGACAGGCGAGATGTGCTTTCACCGCAGCGCCCTGGGGAGCCGCCCTGCTCCGTGCTGCGCCTGGCTCATTTTCCCGCCCGCCCGTTCACTCCGCGTTACGGCACATCCCCAGTGCCTCTGCAGTCACCCGGCTCACTGCCACCCCAGTACTCCCTGTCATGTCCTTCCCTTCCTGGACACCTGATGGCGGTGGCCACCCTCCTCCGTCCGGCTCACGTGTACCCCTCTGCCTGGGCCTGCTTGTCCTCCGCACTTCAGGGACCTGGCGCTTGCCTGGGGTTTAAATCCCTCAGGCCACCTGAGAGAGGTCATTCTTGAATGCTGTACAGCAAACAACTCTCAATGAATTAACTACAAATCCCAAAGCACATCACTCCCCTATCTCTCTCTTGCCGCTGTCTTTGTTTGGTCCTTAATCTGTCCTGTTTATCAGTGTGTCCCACTAGCTCCGGACATGCTAGGCTTCCATAAGTACGTGTTGACCGACTGACTGATGTACTTGTTTTAGAGAGGAGAGTTCTCAGGAGCCATCTAGTCTTCTGGATGTCCTTGTCTGCTTGCATGTTGACCGCTGACTTGTGCTTTAAGTACTCCTTGGTTTGTTCTCTTTTATGACAAGCGTGTAACTTGAACCCTGATCACTTCCCTGTTGCTTTGTGTGGAACACATCATATTTGCTAAGTATAAATGATTTTGTTTATATAAAGCAGGGGCAACAGTAACACCAGAATAAAGATAGAGAAGTCACTTCCTATCATCCCAGACCAGGCTTCGTCAAGGAGCCCACCGGGGGCGTGTGGGTGCGTCCCCTCGGGGCTCGGTGCCTTCGGTAGGAGGCCGGTGGGAATGGTTTGTGAAGTCTTCCCAGAAGCACATGTCCACCGGCTTTGGGTCCTGACTCTATCGATCACTCGCCCTGACCCTGCGGCCACAGGTTTCTCAACAGTCCCCGCTTGGCCAGATGACCCTGGCGTCGGGGTGAAAAGGGGCTTGCGCTTCACACCCGCACGGGGTGGGAGGAATCTGTCCAGGAGCCCGGAGGGCGGGGACGACGGTGGTGGCGTTACCTCCTTGTCCATGGAGCTGGCACGGCCGGGGAACTGCGTGTTCCGGATGCCGCGTGCCCGAAGCTGCTTACCTAATTCCCCTGGCGGCGTGCAGGACTGGAGACTCCTGCTGCTCCCTGTCCCCCACCCCTGCAGGGACTGACTTGTCTTTCCGAATGTCAGACGTCATGTGGACGCCTGGCCGGGTGTGGTGCTTTTCTGACATGGCCCACGATACCCGGAGAAGGTCCAGGTTATGACCAACACAGCCCTGAGTGAGCAGTGTGAGCCAGGGTCAGGCTCCTGTCCCCATGAGCTCCTGATGAGACCAGAGGGGTGGGAATGGGTCGTCAGTGCCAGGAACCCCGGGCCGCGTGGAGGTGTGTGTTTGTGTCTGGAGTGCACCGTGTCACACTGGGACCTTAGAAACCTCGCCTGCCCTCCTCCTCCCTGACGTCCCCCTTCCTGACCTGAGCCCTTGGGAGGTTCGCACACTGGGGTCTGTGTAGAGGGGGGACCCTTGTGGGGGAGAACATGCTGAGTTTTTGTTGTTGTTCTGGGGATCGCACTCACGACCTTGCGCTGACCAGGCAATCGCTTGAGCTGCTGAGCTAAATCCCCAGCCCCACACTGAGTTTTTAGTACGCTGGGCACCGTTTTAGGTCTTCCCAGACTCTGGATTCCACACCAAACTCAAGAAGTGAGTCTCGATCCCCGGGTGTGGACGGGGAGCGGGAGGAGACAGCCTTGGTTTCTCTCTAGCACTGAGGGGTGCAGAGCTCCTCACTGCAGGCCGAGGCCGAGGCATCTGATGATCAATAGATGCCCAAGGAGGCTTTTCTCTGAATCCCCATAGCCGCCTATGGGGCCCCCCAAATATCCCCGCCTTTTAAAGCCCTTCCTTGGTAGTTTCAAAAGTCAGGAAAGATTGTTCTCGTCCTTTAAACCGAGAATTCAGCAGCAAGATGAGAAGTCACCAGACATGCTGTCACGGACGCTCTCACTGCGCTCCTCACTGTCCCTCACTCTGCTTGTTTTTCTCTCCACAGCGACCACAGAGCCTTCCAGTGACCCGTTAGCTCCTCGGCGTGAGCGATGGGTGGTGGCAGGGGCCGCTGAGCACTGCCTGGCACTGAGGGTGCCAGGCGCATGCAGCAGGTCTCCCACACCGCCAGGGCCGTCTTGGATGAACACTGTTTACTACAGGCTTGATTTTGTGCTCCCCCACCCCCCCATCCCATTCATGCAGAAGTCCTGACCCCCCCGTAACTCAGGATGTGACGATAGCAAGGCTCGTGGACCACTGACGGGGCCACTGCATTCCAATAAGTATTGGGAGTCAAAAATGCACTTAGCACAGTTCCCGCCAAGCAGCCAGGCTGCCCCACAGCAAGCACACTGCAGAGTGACGGTGGGTCAGCCTCTCCAGTGCATGTGTGGCAGATGCATCACTCAAGAGGTGACCCTGCGGACTGCTTGGCTGGGGAAAGTACCACAGCTGAAGCAAGGCTTCCCCTGAAGGCAGCCCTGGAGAGTGACAAATTCTGAGTTGAGTGCTGCTGAGGCAGGCAGTTTGAAGGTGGTGCCTCATGTGGGCACAGGGCAGCAGGAGCCTGGGGCACTCAGGAGGATGACGGTGCTTGCAGAAGGGGGAGAGGTTTAGGAGCCAGCAGGCCTGGACCTCGGTCTTTGGCCTCCACACTCCAGAGCTGTGGGAAAACAACCGTTTCTTGTTGAAGTCACCCAGTCTTACTGCACCATCATCATTGCCTTTTCTAGTAGGGAAAAAGTGAAGTAACTAAGAGAGACCCAAGCTGGCTGTGGTGGCACACACCTGTCCTCGGAGTAATCCGGTGGCTGAGGCAAGAGGCTCTCGAGTTTGAGTTCTTTGAGTCCAGTACCAGCCTGAACTATATACTAAGACTGTCTAAAAACAACCAAAAACTAAAGGATGAGGGAAAGGAGGAGGAAAGGAAGAAGAGGAAGAGGAGAAAAAGAAGAAGAGGAGGATGAGAAAGAGGAGAAGAGGAAGAGGAGGAGGAAAGTGAGGGGGAGGAAGAAGGGAGAGGTGAAATAAAATTTTCAGTTAATGAGTAAAAGAGCCAGGATTTGAGCACCGGGACCCTGGTGCTTAGACTTGGTCACATAACCATTGTGCTGCCTCTCTGTGGGTAGGGACAAAGTGTCCCTGGTAGGCACACTGTGTGCACTGTCCTTCCTCTGTCTGCGGAAATCCCATGAATTCTGCAACAAGTAAGAGCTTGATATTTCCCTTCACCGGAGCAGTGGAGTTTGCACAGGTGACAAAGTCCCAGGTTCACTCCTACCTGGGTAAGGGCTGCCACTGTCTCCCCAGGTCTCTCCCTGAATGCAGAACCAGCCTGAGGCCCCCTTCTCTTGCTGTCTACCCAGCCGCTCCATGCTGACCTGGGTAGTCCTGGACAGCCTGCCCTCACCTGGCTCCCGTTAACTCTGGGAAGCCCGCTTACAAGGAGCACACTTTAAGAAACACTCATTCACGTGGTCAGAACATGGGAATACAGCAGCAAAAGTGCTTCTGCTTCCGCCCGGGGGACGTCACGCAAGTCAAGAGCTTGCAGTTGCTTTGGTTGGCTGGGGATGTGCAAAGGGACCTGCGCACATGGATTTACTTTTTGAGGGAGGGGAGGTGGTGCTTCTCAGCATGCTCTGCTCTGGAAAGCAGAGGTTCCAGCCCCACCCTGGCCCCATGAGCACTGGATCTCCAGGCAGGCCCCAGGAGCCCATGCTTCTGGCAGCTTCTGAGATTCTTATCGGGGAGTCTGAGAAGCTGTGTCACAGGAGCCCGTTTCGCTGCATCGCTCTTGTTTCTGTTCTCTGATGTCAGACCTGAGCTGGAGAGTGACAGTCTCTGGATTATGGCTCTGGGTTTCCTTGTCCTCGTAGCTGCCCGAGCAGCACATCAACACCGGGCTGGATCAAGGCACTGCTCTTGGTGCTTTCTTGTCCTCCTCGGTGACAGCAACACAATCCTGAGTAAGGTCCCACGTCCTCTGGTATCACCTCATGCCCTCTTCCCTTGCTGGCTCATACCCCACTGTGACTTTTTTCCCAAGGGTCCCCACTTAAAGCCACCACCAGAGGCCTCTGCTTCACTAAGCCCTGCTCACAGTGGCTTCTGAATCCTGCCCTGTCCTCCTCATTCCTTTTTGGGGAGGCGACCCCAGTGGGCTTCTCTCTGTTGAGTGTTTTCATAGCACCCTGAATTCATGGTTTCTATCTGAATGTCCCCCCAAAGTCTCATGTACTCACAGTTGGGACTTTAGGGAGCAGGCTGGATCCTGGGGTGTGACACTTGCACTGGATTAGTCCTTGATGAGTTGATAGCTGAATGGGATGTTGGGAGCTGGAGCCTGGTGGGAAGAGCTGGTCACTAGAGGCGTGGCCTGTAGGAATCTGTCTGCCTCCTCCTCCCTTGATCCCTCCCTGCTTCTTGCCCTCCATGCTGTGGGTAGCTCTCTTCCACCAGGCCCCTCTGCCATGCAGCCCTGCCCTGGGGTCAGCGGATATGTACTAAAACTTCAACAAACTGTGGGCCAACATAAACCTCTCCTCCTTTAAATTGTGGGCTTTGGGTATTGTGTCCCAGCAATAAGAAACTTAGACACCATAGTTTTTCCTCTTTAGCTCCTTTCCATCATTGTAATTAGATACCATCTTAACTGAGTTATTAGATATTTGAAGCCTAGAATAAATATTCTATGGGCCAGGGCCTGGGTTAGACTTTTCCCCCCCGAATCCTTAGTGCCTTGTCCAGGGCCTGGCCTATACTTACACTAAGTGACAGTGTGAGAGAAGCCAGAGCCCAGTCATTGTCTCTCTCGGCTGGTGACGGCCTCTGCTGCTTTCTAAGTTATACCAGCAAGGCAGGCAGATACTGGAGTCTCCATGTGGGGAGAAGGAAACTGAGACAGTGCAGATTGACTGATCTGACCAAGGGCCAAGGATGCTTTGGGTTAGGGTCAGGACAAGAAAGAGGTCAGTTTTCCTCCCAAACCCACACCCTTCCATCCTGCCAACTGCCCCAAGGGTCACCTGCTAGGCTGTCCTGACCTGTCCTCAACACTCTCTTCTTCAAAGGCCTATCTATGGTGTTTCTTCTCCCTCTCATACTGCCAAGCCAATCTTGGCAACACAGGGTGAGGATGGAGCTGCTTGCAGGTTTGGCTGCATCTGATATAATATCTGCTGCTTTTCTTGGAGAAAGCCTGTGTTGAGGACCACAGTCCAACTGTGCCTGGAAAAAGTGCCTCTCTTCTTAAAAAATAAGCCCTCTATGCAACAGCACTTGGTTGGTGGATATGCACCCTTTTATATGAAAAAGGGTGGAAACATCTTGGGTGGCTGAGTACAGAAAGAGTGGGGGACACTTTAAAGGTGGACAAGGGGCAGGAGAGCCCCTCTGTGCTCAGGAAGTGGCTGCACTTGGGGCCAAGGGGCCAGTGGCCTGCCAAGGGGCTGAGAAGCCAGAGTCCTTTCTTCTGGCGTGGGGGCTCCGTGGACACTGGCTGGCCGGGAGCTGCTGGTTGCCCCTCCTATGTGCCCTTCTGAAAGTGGAGGGGAGGGGCACCGAAACTCTGTTTTATATCTGGGTTTAGTGTGTTGTGAACACAGTTAACTACACTGGGGTTTTCATGGCATCCGCTGTTTGTGTCTTGGAGTCCCAGGATCATTCATGTACCCCCTGAGCCTTCCTGATTTCTGTGGTATGCTTCACGGCGGGCCGGGGAGGCTGCCAGAGAAACCAGTGTGTGCGACCCCGGGGAAGAGCTCTGTGGGGTGTGGCCGTCCTGAGGCCGCTGGGGCTGAGGCTGTGGCGGACTGGAAGGGGACCAGTAGCTGTGGTCCCCGGCAGGGAGGTGCAGAGGCAGACAGAGAGAGGGGGCTTCCTAGGGGAAACCAGCCTGCAGGACAGAATGGCCAGTAGACCTGTCCACACTCTTTTAAAGACCAGGCCTGTGTGATACCCCGTTCTGAGCCACTGGCTTTGACGCTGCCTTGTCCCCCTGAGGCGAGGCAGGCGTGTTGCCATGTGCGATGTGGAGCCTGCCTGGCTGGAAGTCACGGGAGGGGGTTGGTTCCACACGTCAGCCCCAGTGGGAGCCCACGCAGCACACCCGAGGAGCTCACCCCAAAAGCTCTGCAAACCGCTGGCATTACAGGCCCTTTGTAAGTGCTGCCTTTATCATGGTCGTTGTTATATGCGTGAAACATCTGGTGCTGGGAGGTGGTCCCGTTAGGTGACCCTTTGCTGGGACAGTGAGCGGTGCCCTGAGCTCACCTCTCTTCTGTCATGTCAGGCAGCTCAGGCTGGTTTACGAGGCGCTTCCCTCATCCCGCTCCGCCTTCCCTGAGGCTGACACTAACCAACAGATCACGTGTAATTACTTCCTCCTGCAGATAAAAGAAGTTTTAACCTGTGTTGGGGTGGTCTTTTGGAAGGAGTAGGTAGAGCGTCTTGACCTTGCTGGCTTCAGATTTTTCTTTTTTAAAGGCCAGGCCTGTGTGAAATTCCATTCTGAGTCGTTTGGCTCTGAAGCTCTCTTGTTCCCCTAAACCAGAGGCGGGTGTCCCAACGACTTGTCCTCCATCCTTGGGGCTTTTTCAAAGGGGAGCAGGTGACTCGGGCTTGGCAGCAGAGCTGGATCACTCTGGGCTTTTTGCTTGCAGCCAGTGGCCTCAGGCTGGGGGTTCTCTGGGTGTCTGCAGGAGCTGCTGGAAACCCTGGCTCCTGGGCTTATCCCACCCTCGCCTGCGCACCCCACAAGGAACCTGGGACTCTGTAGGGTTATGAGCTTGGGGCTGGAGTCGGGTAAGTCACTCTGGTGGGCGCGGACAGAGACTGTCCGCGCCCACCTGAGCCATCTCCATGAACAGAAGTAGCCATTTTGAGTTCTGTCTCTAAGGTAGCTCGCCTGGAGAGGCGAAGTGCTGGTGGACTTTTCCTGTATTGAGAACCGGTCCGTTTGTGTTTGCCTTTGTGGGGGATCAGTTTTTGTTTTCAGATGGGAGGCCTGTTGTCCACCCCCCAGAAAAGCCTGCTGGGGCAGATTCTGGGTAACTGGCCTGATTATAGCTGTGAGTCCCTGGAAAGAAAAAAAGATGGCTTTGTTTTGTGACCTGCCTGGCCTCGGGAGCCTCTGAATCAGGAAAGAAACAGCCTGCACATAGGGTCTGCAACAGCACTGGGCAGAGCAGAACTGAGACACTACAAGGAAGGGCTGGACTGCGGCTGGTGGTGTGTCCAGGCCTGGGTGCCTGCAGCCTGCGCTCTACGCAGACTGGAGTGTGAAGGGACCTTGTGTCCCAGCAGCCCCACCCTGAGCTGTGGAGGCCGACCTGAGGGGCAGCTGGCCAAAAGCTTGGGTTCTGGCCCCCTCCTTCTCTCCCTCTTTGTGGGGACTTGCAGCGAGCCGGTCACTTCCCCAAGCTGGTGTCCTAGCCTATGCAGGACTCAGTTGACAGAGTAAAATCCGGGTGAGGTACTTGCATTGGTTCCTTTTCTGTAAACCCCCAGGCTTGCTCAAGGCTGAGGGCCGTGTCTGGTGGTAACCTTGCTGACTGAGGTCCAAGTCAGCGCGGGGGTGTCCCTTGGCAAGAGATGGGGGGGCGCATATTTGTCTTTTCTGGTGTCCTCTTGTCACAGAGCCACCATCACAGTGTTGGGTCTTTGAGATAAACAAGTGGGTTTGGGTTGCAGTTTGGACACTGGGTCTCTGAAATGTTCGCCATCACTGCAGTGGGTCTTTGGTTTGTTTGCTTATATAGGCTGCACATAGGTCGAAGGTATCAACTTTATTTCCTTAACTGTATTCTGATGCTTATTAATCTTATTCTGATGCTTTAAATTTGCTCTGTGCTAAAATACTTTTCACTTAAATGAAGTGTGGGGGTTGGGAAGATATGCTGAGAAAGAAAGCAAAAAATACAAAACCAGTTTCTTCTTTTGGACATAATGAAACTATATCAGATGACCTTTCAGAACTTTCGATCACTTGATAAAGGTGACTTTGTAGGCCAGGTGTGGTACTGCACACCTGTGAGCTCAGCACTGGGGAGGCTGCGGCAGGAGGCACTTCATGAGTTCAAGGCCAGCCTGATACTACATAGCAGGATCCTTTCTCAAAAAGAGTTTATAAAATGTAGCATTACTATTTTTTTTAAATTTTATTTTGGGGGCTGAGGATTTAGCTCAGCAGCATAAGCGCCTGCCTTGCAAGTGTGTAGTAGTGAGTTCAATCCCCAGGACCGATAAAAAAAAAATTTTTATTTTGAAGGTAGTAAAAATACAGCAGAACAAGACAGAGCAAAGCCAATCGAGACAATGCAGTGAAATTGGTACAGAACTTCACAGCAGGATACTGGGATAGTAGTAATAGGTACTATAGTATATCTCGTTATCTTCACAATAGTTGTCCAATCAATTAGGTATAGCGAAATCAAACCAAAAACAGAACATTATAAAACCAATTGAAAGAGAATATTGAATACAGCAAAACAATTAATCATAACAAAACAGTGAAAATAACCTTTGCCTTCAACAGAAGATAGAAGGAAATCCCCCATCCTCCCAAGAGATGCTGGGACTTCCGTTCCCAATTGCTCACGGGTGGAGGGGCGGGGTGTGGTGGGGTGTGGTGTTTGATGCGCCGGTAGGCTCACCTTGTGCAGCCGCCTAAGTTCCACCATGGCCAGTTCTTGGGAGCCGCTGGTTCTCCTCGTGGCCTGAGTCAGGGGCGCTTACCAGGAGGGCAGGCAAATTGCCTAAGTTCCACAATGGCCTGTTCTTGGGCGCATTACTATTTTTTTTTTTAAAAGCATCTATATAATTTTTTAAAAAATCAAAGATTCATGAATATCCAAGGGGGCAAACATATTTGCTTAGAGTTTATTCACTGGTAATTGAAATATAATGTGTGTTAATTAGCACCCTACCCTCTGGGTTTTTATTAAGTATGTACCTTTCCTGCGATTTTATTAAGTATGTATCTTTCCTGCGATCGGTTGTATACAAGGCATCTGTGTTTTAATTGGATATAGGGCTTACAGGAACATTTCATTTGCTTATTTAGTTGCTTTTTGATATTTTCCTAAACAGAGGACACTGAAAGATAAGATGTGTTTGTAGAGAAGACATGCCAAGTAGGCAGCTTTGACTTTAGTTCCTGACACAGCACAGCTTGTGGGTGCGACCTCTCGCGTGAGGCTGCAAGAGAGCTGGGCTCCAGGGCATCGAAGGCTGCAGAACTTTTCTGGACATTCAGGGCCTGCCCTCTGTTGGTGAGGCATGTGTAAAAATGGTTCTGTTACCTCAGAATTCTGTGCTAGCTTAAAATAAATTGTATGGATTAACATAGTATTCATGGGAAAACAGGTCTGAAAAAGGAGGAGTATCTTTTAAGGACTCAATTGGATTATAATTTTCTTTTAGTGTGGGGTTTGTAGTTAATGCAGGAAAAAGGATGGGGAGATCTTAAGAAAATGGACACATCATGAGCAGTTTTGAGTTTCACATTTAGAAGAATGTCTACTTCAGAAAGCTCAACTGACAGGAAAATCCTGACTCAAGCACTGAGTCACTTTCTTTTTGTCCCTTTTCTTACTGAGGGCTGAATTCAGATCTCAGATATGCTAGGCAAGCACTCTGTTACTGAGCTACATTCCAGCCCTTTTTATTTTGAGACAGCATCTTACTAAGGTGGAATTTGAGCTTGCAATCCTCCTGCCTCAGCCTCCTGGGTAGCTGGGATTACAGGTATGTGCTGCTGCACCTGGCTTGCATTAAACTTCACTGAGGCAAGAATAAGGTCTACTTCATTTCCCTCATGCATTGAATATGCTATTTAATTTTATGTAAATGTTTTGATCCCTTTTTGTATACCAGTTACTCCCTAGCAGTATCTCTCCTTAGTTGTTAATAAGACTCTAAACATGTTGTGGTGTTTTGTTTCATTTTGTTTTATGCAGGGGATCAAACCTAGACCCTTGCACGTACCAATCCACCAAGCTACCCCTTCCTCTATCCTGAGTCTCTATTTAGAGATAAAATAATTTTTTAGTTCATTGTAGAATACTAATAACTTAAGGGTTTATAATTTATCATGAAATGATAACTTTGTGAAGCAAAGTTATTATGTAGCTTCATTGAACCATCATAGTTTAATGGAATCATTAAATACAAATCACATAAATATTAAAATAATGTATTCATCAGACTTTCTATTTTTCATGTGATCCTTTCATTGAAAAGTTAATATATGTGAGGTGCATTAGGGTGGGCAAACAATGCCAGTCTATTTCTATGGCTGGCTTTCAGAGAGGGGAAGCTCGTCGGGAGATGGACACCAGGAACTCCCTGGCAACTTGAAGTGTACGGTGGTGGAAACTTCATGGAGAAAATGCCACAATTGCTAATTCTTGCCTGGGTCTTAAGGTGGAGGGAGGCATTCTCCCTCTCGTTCCCACTTGGGCCAGTTCCGGCTGTAGGAACAGGTACATGGGAGACTTTTGGGGTCCTGGGGGGATTTATAGCCACGTCCCTTTGAAGTGTGTGAGGAACTCTGTGACCACTCAGGTGCGCCTCTCCAGCTGGCTCCCTGTGTCTCTAACTCTGTGTTTACTCTCAAGTTGCTCCTTTTGGCACTGCTGGTGACAGTGCCACGAGGGGCTTCTCATTCCGCCTCTGTTACTTTCTAGCTCTGTGTACTTGGGTAAGTGACTCAGCATTTTTGAGTTTCAGATTTCTAGGGTGTAACAGGAGAGCCATGAAGTGCCAGACCCAAGGCAGTGGTGTGGCTGTGAGGATTGGACACCCCACGGGCTGGCTCAGCATTGTGGGCTGTGATAGACACTCGCTAGGTGACACTTCTGATGACTCGCACTTCAGTTGTGTAGCTTACAAATTCCTGTGCGTCTGTTTTGCACAGAGTCCGGCAGCAGCCCTTGGAACTATTGAACTGAACAGATTCATCTAAATTCAGTTATCTGGCGCTTGCATTGCACAAAGCCAAGTTACCAGTTCGATTTGGACATGTTGCGGGGTGACTGAAATTCACATCCCTGGTCTTTAAAAAACCTGGAAGAAGAGGACTTTTCCAGCTCATTAAACGTCTGTCACTGGTGTCAGGAAAACAACTTCGGTGTCTGCGAGTCTGATGTATCTCCTCAGCAGCTTGCAGTCGCATAGCAACTTCCTCCTATGCTCTTTTATATGATGATGTTGGCTGTGCTTTAGCCAAAATGCAAATATTGGTACGAGAATGCAACCATGCATGGAAATGCTAGGAGGTAGGGACTGGGGATATAGCTCAGCAGCAAGGTGCCTGCCTGGAAGGTGCAAGGTCCTGAGTTCAATCCCCAGTTCAGAAAAAGAAAAAAAAAGCTAGGATGTCATAAAGAGTTCTTCAGTTAGCTGTGGCCCCAGTTTTACCAGTTACACATTGATAAAACTGTGTGTTGCATGTTGCTAAAATCTGTCCCATTGAGTTTGAGGCTAGGTGTTAATAATATCTTTGTTTTTGTTAATATTACAATGTGTGGCATGGTCCCAGGCTTGGCGTGCACAGCTCAGGGTTCTGAAAGTGTCCTGGTGGGTGGAACTGCTTGAGAAAAACACTTGGAATCCCTGCGTGACTGATAAGATTGGGCAAACAAGATGGGTGAACGTGGAGCAAAATGTCTCTATTCCAGTAGGTCTTCTGTGGGGGTTCTGCAAGCAAAGGGAAAATAAAGGGTCGCACACACTAAGGGTCAGCAAAATGGCTGCCGCCTGGCCAGCCTAAGCAAGTAGCTTTTATTGAGATAAAGAATAAAGAAACTCAAATTGCGCATGCTCAGATTATATAACTTGTTTGTTTCTTGTCCTTACAGGACCTCATGTTTTTACCTTGGGGTGGGGCAATGTTTCAAGGCCTGCACTTTTCCCCAAAACATTGTTGACTGGATGTGTTTGGAACAAAATGGAGTCAGTGTGGCCTCTTTACATTCTTCTTCCTTTTTTTTATTTGTACATGTTTACTTATTATGTGTACTTATTGGTATGTTTTTATTAGTACATGCTTGTTAGCACCTGATTACATTTATCATGTGCATTACTAATCTCATTCTTTATCGTCCTCTACCCCCGCCCCTTCCTGACCCTTCCAGGTCCTCTCCTCTTCCCACTTCCACACCTCTGCTTCCGTTTCTCACGCGCTGCCTTCCGGGAGGTAGTTCCTCACCTAGAGCATTTCTGACAGCCCTGGATCCTGCCCACATTCGACTTTATCTTAGCAAGAGCACATTTGCCACGTGTCGGGAGGTGGTAACACTCTTTTTGAACTCAATTGATTCTAAGAAAATACCTCTGTTTCTCATTAGCTTTTATAGCAGAACTGCTACTCAGGCCTGTATTTGGAATGTGTCAGATACTCTGGGCCAAGAGATCATATTTAGCCTCTTAGTAGAGAGTGGAGCCTTCTAACTACTGCGCACTTACTGCGAAGGTGACAGCTGAGCAGGGCTTCTCTCTCTCCAACAGAGCATTTGCTGGCTGCATATGGAGCACTGTCATGGTTTATGTCCATGGCCCCCAAGCCTCATGCAATTATGCGTTTGTGATTGGTTCATTGTCTAGCGCTAGGATTGGTGGTGTGAGTGCTACACCCGCCTAGGGGCGGGGCCAGGATATGAGGTAATGGCAGAAGGCGTGCCTCTCTCTTTTGCCTGTTTCTGCTTTGCTCTTTGCAGCCGCCATAAACTGCGGTCCCACCATGCCATGCTGCTTTGGAGCCAAGTGAGTATGGACTGAAACCTCCAAGAACTTTAAGAAATAAACCTTTCCTTCCCTAACTTTGGGCATCAGGTATTTTGTCTCAGCGACGAGTAAAAAGTAACAAGACAAGTGCTGACTATGGGCCAGGCTCCAACCTCAGTGCTGTATATGGATTAACTCATTAACATCACTCGCTCCTGTTTTTATACAGCCGGCAACCGAGGCCCTCAAAGGTCAGCTAACTCCCATTAGTAAGTGGTTAGAAAGAGATTTCACCTTTAATCTGCGTGGCTTTAATTTCCAGCGTGAAAGTGTTTTTTGTTTTTTTTGGTACCAGGGATCCAACTTGTGACCTCGCACTTGCCAGGCAAGTGCTTATACCACTAAGCCAAATCCCTGGCCCCAAAATCACTGTTTTATTTTATTTATTTTATTATTTTTTTGTGGTACCAGGGATTGAACTCACGACCTCGCGTTTGCCAGGCAGGTGTTTACACAGCTGAGCCAAATCCCTGGCCCCTCCAGCGCAAAAGTCTTTTGGATGGCGAGAAACTTTGCAAATATTGAGAACGTTCTAGAAAAAAAAATTATTACTAGTAAACAAGGATAAGGAAGAGATTAACTCAGAAGAAAATGATGAAAATTTAGAATTTTCTTTGCCCCCAAACATCTCATGGAAAATACAAGTTCAAGAGGTTCTCGTGCACCTCACTGGCTGGGAGGGCAGCGCCCTGAGAGTTAGGAACCCAAAGTTCAAGGAGAAGGGTTTATTGCAGCTCACAGTTTGTGGAGGTTTCTGTTCAAAGGCCTGGGGTCTGCTGTCCGTGGCTGTGTCACCTTGCCTGGTCATCTGTCCTCTTTGGATGCTTTTCCCAGATAGAAATATTAAACTGCTATTGTCGTCTACACAGATATTAGGAGAGCCAGGTGGAATTCATTTTTGAAACAGGAAGTGTTATGGAGATGAGGTGGTAGTGTTTATTATCCCATCTTGCCCGGAATCCAGTGGGCTTGGAACTGGAAGAAGCATAACACGTCCAGGTCAGACAGAGCGGTTGTGAGGAAAGAGTGGTCACCTTTGTCCCTCATTAAAGTCCCTCTGTTGTGTACTGGATAACCTTGTGCCTGGATCCAGTGTCTCTGGGTTGCAGCTTTGTTTGTTAAAGAGGGAGAGTGGTACTTACTTTTCAGTGTGGAATTATGAGAGGGAAGTGTAGTATCCGGTCACGTGATGTCTCCAGAAATCCTGTCTGAGACAACAAAGCAAGCAAACGGCTATCAATTGAAAAAGCCAGGTGCAGCGGTGTGTGTCTGTATACTCGGGTGGCAGAGGCAGGGCGACTGCTGCGTGGTTGAGGCCAGCCTGGGCTACACAGCAAGGCCCTGCCTTACTGAGAACAAAACAGAACAAAGCTATATATCTATATATCTATCTCTGAGCTAAATATATGTGGCAAATAGGAGGTAGTAAATATTTAAGTATTATCATGGAATTTTGAAGATAAATAGACAATAAATACCTAAGTATTACCATAGGAATTTTATGTATTCTGCTAGTACTAGAACATGTGAACAATATGAGATTCTAAAGTCATTTTATGGAAAAGTGGTAATGCTATGAATGCTATTTGTGAATTAGAAAACACAAATATTACAGAATCTGATCATTCATTCTTTATTTTGGTTTACTTATCTGGATAACCAAATAGTCACGGTGTGCTAGGCAGTCTAAGGATACCCAGAGAGGCCAAGCCCTAACCCCTGGCCATTGTATGTCATGCTGCATACCAAAGAGGAATTAGCGCTGCAGACAGAATGACAATGGCTGATTGGCTGACCTCGAAGTGGGGAGCTTGTCCTGGTCATTTGAGTGGGCACAGTGTAATCATAAGAACCCTAAGGTAGACGGGAAGGTAGGAGAGAGGAGCTAGGAGCTGGCTGCGCTGCTGGGACCTGGTTTTAGGCTTTGCAGGTGGAAGGAGGTACTGGGGGCCAGGGAGGCAGCAGCCACAGGTGCTGGACAAACCAGGGTCCCTAATTGTCCCCCGGAGCCGTGCAGACACCTGGTTTTTTGCACAGAAGATCTTCCTTTTCCGAACTGTGGAACTGTAGGATGATAAATTTGTTTTGTTTTAAGTTGCTAAATTTTATTTATTTATTACAGGGGCCACAGAAAAGAAATAGTTTTCTTTCTTTTTGAAATTTTATGTTAGTTTTTCTTCTCTACACTGGCTGAGACTTTCAATATACTATTTAATAATATACTATTGAATGTCCTTTTCTTGTTCTTAATTTTAAAATGAATGCTTCTAACATTTTGCTGTTAAGAAATATGTTTACTATAGGCTTTTACTATGTCCATTCATATATCTGTTGAAAACTTCATTTTATTTTATTTTTTAAAATCAAGATTATCTATTAAATGTTGTCTTAGTTACTTTTCTGGTTGCTGAGACAAAATACCTGACACTCAAAGTTCAAGGAGAAAGGTTTATTGCAGCTCTTGGTTTGTGGGGGTTTCTGTTTATAGTTGGCTACAAGGCAGGGTGGCGTGGCAGAGGGGGCATCACAGAGCAGACAGGCAGAAGGGACCAGGCAGCAAGTGACAACTGACCAGTGATAAACAAGAAACAACAAGCAACAACGCTCTTTCTCTCCCTTGTATTTTATCTAAGCTATATGCCCTTAAGACAGATGGCTGTCATACCTGGGGGGGCACCCTTAATCCTACCCAGAATTATGCCAAACTAACCCTGTGCTAATTTAGTAATCACATATCCTACATCCAGCCACCTCTGAAGAGCCCCAGCTGTGACTGCATGAGGCTGTGGGGGGACATGTAGACACAAGCCATAGCACATGTTGTATCTTAAGTTTCCTCTTTCTTATGCTACACATCTCCTCTCTTATGTAGAAAAGTATAAAATAATGACCCCATTCCCTTTGCTTTCAAGAAAGGTGATGAATTGGGGGAAAACTACGCTTTCAAAATTAATGAATTCTTTAATCCTAAAAGTAGGAAAGATAATTTTACTGCTGTGGAGCCCTCAGATTAGTACGAGGATTGTTAGATGAGTTGGAGAGAAGTGTGAGGGCTGCTGCTGATGGTAGGTAAGGAAGAGTGAGCAGTGGGCAGTAACTTAGAATCAGCAAATAGAAGCTGTTTAGAGATAAGTCTTCTTGTTGAATGTCATTACTTCATCTTTCCATTATCATTTACTTCGGTGCTAGATTTTGCTTTCCAAAGGCACACAGAATAGTATCAGAAACTCTATATTTAACCTCAGAATGGCTTAGGGATTTGCTACCTATCCAGTCTCCCTTTCAGCCACAGTTGGAACCAACACTTTCTTCCACAGCCTGAGCACGTCTGTATTTCCATGTTTTCAGCCAGTAACTTGACACATTTGCCCAAAATAATTGACTGCCTTTCTTTGTGCACATATTCCAAACTTTCTTTTGACTCTAAGTACAAACTCATGATTCAGGAAGAGGGTCTTGGGTCTGGCTGGCAGCGTACTATGTGCCATGAGAATGTATTTCCCAAATGATGCTTTACTGCTCTTAGATCTTGTCATTGTTCCCAGTGATGCATTTTAGTGATAATGAAATCAGGCTGCAATCTAAGATAAGATTGGGTCCCCGAGCATTTTAGGGGCGCGATAACAAGAGCACCGAGGGCAGTGGAGGTGAAACTTGGCTTGAGGAGTGGTGTCCAGGAGGAAGGACACAGTGACGACAGCCCTGATAACTGCAGAGTGACCCTCACCTGAGCCCTGGGACCGGGCTGCCGCTACACGACACAGCACACTGACCCCATGCACCCTCCTCTGGAGCCAGTTTTGACAGAATTAGGGTGAGGAATTCTGTAGGGGAGCATTTTCCAAACCGTGTTCTATGAAAGCCATATTTTCTTTTTTTTTTTTAATTTTTAAAAAAATTTTATTTACAGAGAAAAAACAATAAAGAAAACAACCAGACAAAACAGAAAAAGGGGAGCAACAATACAGAATTCCAAAGGCAAAAAATAAAAGAACAACAAGAACAACAACAAAACAAAACAAAAACACTAAGAAATCACCACTTGACAAATTACCTACTGTCATCATTGGAAATAGTTGTTCAAGTTACAGAATTAAAACATACAAAGTAGACATTCAAACAGTGAGACTGTTAACGGTTCTGCTCAACAATCCAACAAAAACAGCAATATAATCATCTATCTTACACACTCAAACATACATGCAGTTATATCCTTTAGAGCACTTCCTTTTCCCCTTTTTTTCTTTTTATTTTTTTTTAATTTTATTTTAAAGGGGGTAAAATGAAACACAACAAAACAGAACAGAACGGACCATAAGAAAGCATACATTTCAAAGCTAGACAACCAGAGATCTTCACTATCTGTCATATTGTCTCTTGTTTTCTTCCAAATGGTTGTCCATATCTTTACATAGGGGGAGTTCATACTAAATACCATAGCCAATCTTTTCACAAGATGTGTAGTTAACTGGCTCCCACTTGCTAAGGGGGGGAATACCGTACAGGGGACAGGATGACATGAGATGTCTGATTTTCAGCCCGCGTGCTGGCAGGCTCATAGCTGCCCCCCAGAGAGGGGAGGAGCTCCTTGTTCTCCTGGCACCCTGAGTTAACTGCATGGTGCAGGTCCCGATACACCAGGGTCCATATTTTCTTTCTTTCTTTTTTTTTTTTTGTGGTGTGGGAATTGAACTCAGGACCTTGTGTTTGCCAGGCAGGCGCTTATGTTGCTGAGCTGTATCCTGGCCCCAAACTATTTTCTTAAATGTTCAGTTCACGCTCTTCCCTTGAGTGGTCTTATTTGTGGATTCCCCATTGTATGGGAAATTTGATCTTTAGTGAACATAGCTTGGTTCAGGAGAAGAGCCCCGTAGGACTTCTGGCTATGACTGTTTTAAGTTGACACTATGATTTTTAGGAGAACAATGGGAAAATGCATATGTGATCGTGTGCCTCACGTCAGGGGACTCTTTGTTGCCAATTGTGGATCAGAGGAAGAGAGGTGCAATCTTTCACATGAATTATATGTTGTGGTGTTGCATATTTATCCACCCAGATGCTTGTGTTATTCCTGGGTGGCTTGTTCTACATCCTCTTGGGTAATTCCTTCCATACATATGTTTCTTCAGCAAGTACTCACTGAGGACCAGCTATCTGCTGGGCATAAAGGACATAAAGTCGACCCCACAGATGTCTCCCTCAACACAGTGAGACCCAAAGTGCTGTGACAAAGGACAAGGCATGAGGGAAGCCCAGCGGGGAGCTGTATGACCCAGAGTCTGTAGTCTCCCTAGTGGGGGCAGCAGCCAAGTGGAGCCTCTAAGGGTGGGAAGGAGCTAGGAGGCGAAGTGGATTTTAGATTTTAAAGGTGTGAAAAAATGGCAGACAGCAAACCCAGCACGGGTAGTGGAGGACCTGGTTGGAGGAAGAGGGAGCAAATGCAGGTTGTGTGGACACAGGGATGGATGGGAGGGGAGGCTGGAGCAGCATGTGTGGGCTCGGAAGGAAAGACTGTGTAGACCAGAAGGGATCAAGGGCGCCCCTCAGCAGTGGGGAGCTTCAGCTTAAAGAGTTTGAAGTGAGCAACTGTGATTCTGGCTACTGGGTAAGGCAGGACCAACAACTGTGAGCCCTGCTATTGCAGTAACCCAACGAGAGGTGCTAGTGTCCTGCGCCCGGTGGTGGTCATGGGAGTGCGGGGTGATGGCTGTGTTAGTACCCAGTGAGACTGCAGAGTCAGCTGCGATGCTGAGGGGGACAGGACGGGGAGGGTCGGCTTTCATATGCTGTGGCAAGGAAGAAACCAAAGGTCTAGCAATGGGCGCCCTTTCAGTCTTGGAGAAAGATGTGACGGAATCTCTTCTGTGGATTTCCTCTGTGAATGCAAGATCCCCTACAGAGAGAAGAGTGGAGGTGAAAGGAGAGTAGAAAAAGTTTGAGTTGTCACCATGATTGGCGAAACAAGATTGGTTGTTTGTAGGTGTCAGAAACGTAGGTGAATTTGAAGATTTGGGGCTTTTGGTGGGGCCAATATTGACCACTGATTTTTTTTCTTCTTCCATGGTTTTGAGTGGATGAGACACAGACCAGGTAAAGATGCAGAAGGCCAGGGAGACGAGGGGTTGGCTTTTGTCAAGTGACCAAATGGGAGAACAATGAAGGATGGGGGTTGGTGGCATTCGTGTAGCCGAAGGAGAAGGAAGTACAGTTGCGTGGGCACTGTCAGGAGCAAGACTTTCGAGAGGGAGTTCCTGGGTAGGAAAGTCTGGCAGGAGAG